>DWGR01003295.1:0-12374 GCA_018247715.1 Heliconius burneyi | reverse complement strand
GTTACTGTGCACAAATAAATCAAAGATAAGATAACAAATATAATATTAATGAACTGTAAATTATTTAATATACTTACATAGGTATTATACTTTTTATATTACATCTAGACACGGTCACACATACTGTATATTACGCATTCGCGCATCGTATCCCGCACATAGCAGAGTAGGTAGGAACCTGGGAACTTAATATAAAGACACTCCGTTCCCATTAATACACTTTCGGGCCCTGCTTTTGGCCGAAATCTCATGATTGTTATTATTAGCGTGATACTTTGATGTAACGATTATTTATACGGCAAGCTCCACTTCATTTTGTGTAGTGCTTTGTTTGAACTTTGGTTTAAGTCAAATTATCTTTTGATTTTATATGTACATGCAGCGCAGCGGCACAGAGTATGTTTGTAAAAAACGACGGCTGTGGCTTTCTTCTATTCTTCAGATAGTGAGAAGTTTTCATTAGAAGCGATTCTTGAAACATAAATAAATAAAACTAAAAACCCTCCGCCTTTCTCCGTACGAATTCAATACAATGCGTGTTAAATGGCGGAGCTCATCCTAGCACTTCAATTGTAGGCTATCAGGGCGAGAAAATATTTTCAATTCAATTCATTCTTCTGAATGAGGATTAGGGAGGATTCACACTTAAAGTGTCAGATCGTTTTCGGTTTGATCTCGGTCTGTTACAAATATTCTTATATGAGAAACAATGAAAGCGTTCATACTATTATTCTAATAAATTTCGACCCAATTACGCCTATATAAATATTTCTCTCTCAACTATCTTATCTTTTCTTTAACTCTTTTTCTTTTCTTCGTCAAATCATTTGAATCAAAAGACTATCATTGCAAACATATTATAACGGCATATAAGATCGGATCAAGGACAACCGTCACCGGCACTAACATATAGTGTGAATTCCGCCTTAAGCCCATATCGTCATTGCTGTCAGATACCACTGCGCCACGAGACCTCAACAATGTATGTGTTCATATAACTATAAATAAACAGACATTAAAATAAGTTTATGCATTTTGCATGAATCAGTACAAGATAACAAGACTCTAGGTCAACAGGAACAGGAATAGGTCATGTTCCGACCGTGGTCATTTTATCCGATTGCGAGGCAATTTATTTATTACAGATTTTATTCATTTTTTTATTGCATCCTTATGTACTATTAATATTTTTAACCGACTTAAAAAAAATGAATTTATCAATTGAGTTGAGGCCGTCGTAGCGTAGAGGCACAAGGGTGTGACTGTGAGGCGACGGTTGTGGGTTCGATTCCCACTGGAGGAAGTGAAATATTTATTTACGTTTATATTTTCATTTCTTCGCTCTGGTGTCAAGGAAAAGCGTGGCGTTGAGTTATGCCACTTAATACGCAATGCCTCCAGAATTCGGTAGAAAGTGGTCAACGGAGTGTCTTAATACTAGGTTCCCTCTGCCTACCCTGCTGTGAGCGGGATACAGCGTGAAGCTGATTTTTTTTAATCAATTGAGTAGTACTTGAGTATTATTATTAGATTAGGCTTTTCAAGCACGTGTGCTAAATTTATTAAGTGTGTATTTGTTAGGTATGTTTCAATTTAGGAAACAGTTTTGATGTCGGTTTAATATTTATAATTGTTTTTTATACTACTTTTATTCAATAATTATGAACGGTAGCGAAAGGTTCAAATTTCACTAAATGGAGAATATCGGAGAAGTCCTCCTACGCTGTCATTTTTAACCAACTTCCGTAAAAAGGAGGTTGTGAATTCAATTTATGTTTATTTTTGTCACCTCAGAACTTTTCACTGGATGGACCGATTTTGATTCCTTTATGATGATACACTTGAAGGGTAATTTGATGAAAGTTTGTTTAAAGCGTTTTTTTTTGTTAAAAGTTGTAATTATTATTATACTAGCGGCCTGCCAGCGGCTTCGCCCGCTTGAACTACATGCTTATTCTTTTAATAAACAAAATTGACTGACTGTCAATTTTATGTGTTGGTGTTAATGAATCATTTAATTTACTCGTTCAGAAACAGCCTTAAATGTAAAATTATTGATTTGGATAAGGATTTATAATATTCTTTGTAAAATAACTATAATGATTGCATAGTACAAAAAATACCCAAATCGAATCGAATGATCCAATATCGAAATCTAATCCAAAATAATTAATCGAATATCGAATCGAAAATATTTAATTGAGAAACTCCTCTTTGTTTTGAAAGTCGGTTTCATTTCACAAACAAATACAGATTTATTATAAGTATAAGTATAGATATGGATAGCTTTATGTTTGTAGGCAAACTCATGCCTTGAGTTCATTCAAATGCCGATAACTTTTTTTTTAATGAACCGATTTTGATGAAACAAACTTAAGATGTTAAGCTGAGTTAAAACAAAGCAATTAGTGAAAGTTTGAAGTAAATCGGCTTAGCACTTTCGAAGATTAGCGTATAGACAATACATACATATAGACAAGAAATTAAAAAAAAATATTTATGCTTTCAATTATTTTTTTAAGTGTCCCTCTATCCATTTCAGTCAAGAATACTAAATGTACAGACAAAATATTATATATTTACTGTGTTATATATATATATATATATATATATATTAGGACGAGGTATTGATACATAAAGGTTATCCATAAAAAATTGCTGAGTAGTTAGCAACTACGATAAATCTGACGTACTATATGCCGGTAGTAATCAGAGTTAGATTAAATCGTAGGTTTCAACGGATATGATAAGATATATAATAGAGTATGTGATATATTATGTATATTATATGATATATATGTACATATATATTTGTTAGTTTGTTTGTATATGTCGAGGATATATGGTAGAATTGACAATTTCATAAACATATTATGATTTTTACGGTTCCGTTTTTAGGGAGCGTTTATCTCGAGATCTCGTGGAGGTATTTATTTCAAATTAATATAGTAACAAAGAGTAACGAGGTCTACGATTTTGACAGGTTTTTTAGTTTCACGCTATATTTCGGTCATAGCGGAGAAGACGAAAGGAAGTGTTAAGACACTCCAATCCCATTAAGATACTGTAATTCTCCACTTTCCGCTGAATTCTGGAGGCTGTGGCGGTTGACTATATTGATAGTGAAATTCTAATTAGTAACAGGCTTCTGTAAGAAAAAGAGATGCTGGCAACGCCCCAGTAGCAGACTGGCTGAACCGATTTTAATGATTCTTTTTTTATTTGTAAGCTAGCGATATTATTTCTGACAATGGTATATGTGAGCGAAATCGCATAAGTCTTAAATTTGTATTAGGTACGTGTACGACAGATGCACGAGTAACTCAATATCAAGCCAACCTATTCGGATGAAGGTTTTTTTATTGAAAAAGATACACTTCAAGGATGGCTTGTGAATCATAGTTTAAGTGAGATTAATTTTCTTTTCAAACGACTTCGAAAAATATTAATATTCTCATTTTTAATTGACTTCGAAAAAGAGAGAGAGGTTCCCAATTCGTCCGAATATTTTTTTGCCTGTAAAGTATTTAACATGAAACTTTTACATAGGAAAACTACTACCTACTCGTAAGGGAAGCATCCTTTTAAGGTGCATCCTTCACTTAAAAACCTACATAAAATAAATTTTTAGCAAAAAAAACCGGCCTCACACAATAAACTAAAAAGTAAAAAATACATTTAAAAAAAATCAGATTCACGCTGTATCCCGCACACAGCAGGTGGGGCAGAGAGAACCTAGTGTTAATGCACTCGGTTTCCCACTTTCTGCCGAATTTTGGAGGCATTTTGATTGGCAGAACTCAACGCCACACTTTGCCTCGACACCAGAGCGAGGAAATAGAGATATAAACGTAAATAAGTAGCTTTTTTTCAGTTTGAGGAAACGAACTCATGGCTTCGCCCGCTTGATAATTAATAATTTACTAATCTGATTTACTTCCGTGTTTCTAAAATATTATAATTTTAAAAACAACATCTTTAACTATATGGAAAAGTGAAATTTCAGTCAATTCAATAAAAAACGTATAACGATATATTAAACGAGGTTTTATTATTTTTAATTAGAAATTTGAGTTCCGCGTTTAGCAAGCAATGCATCCAGAATTCGGCGGAAAGTGGGGTACGAGGTGTCTTAACACTAGGTTCCCTCTGCCTACCTTGCTGTATGTGGGATACAGTGTGAAGCTGATTTGATTTGATTTTTCTTAGGAGTTCACTAAAAAATATATTATATGTAGCTTAAGCGGGCGAAGCCTCAGTTGGGCTACTAGCTAGTGTTATGTATGTTATGATTTAGGAATAATCTAAACACTATATAATCGAGCCTTCATAGACTAAATATTTTATCACATCCTCCACTACATGATTTGTTATATTTTGACATGTAATCAAAGTTATCGGTTTTCAATGACTAGAATTTACTGCAGATTTTCCTTAGATTATCTTGACATTATCTTCGCCTCTTCTGACTGTTGGTATGTGTGATTTATACAAAAAACACTTTATTTTTTATTATATAAGACAACGCGGTGTTAGGTTCTGCCAGTAAGGAATGTCTTTCAACCCCTACGCCAAAAGTTTGAAAAAGATCAAGATCGACAACGGTTACATTGGTCTATATAGTCGTTGTCGATCTTAGATATAATATATGATTATAATAATATTGTATAATATTTTAAGACATTACTGGCCCTACATATATATAGGTATTCATATTTTCTAATATCTCTCCAGAATTAATTACGAAATCGAAATCTATCTTAATCTATCTATCGATTCTATCGAAATCGATTAAAAACTTAATTAATGGTATAAAAATAATTTGTTAGCGACAGTGATTAACAATTACTATGATTCAAACGTTGCATAAACCTATCAACTCAATTGAGTATGTATACCCGTCAGCGTCTAAATGGTGAAGATGCATGGAATTACATTCTAGAAGCTTCCAACGTCCTTATGAGGTAAGCGGTACTTACTTTCTCATTCGAAAGCGCTATATGTCAACATATTCTTTAACGTAGCCTACTTAAATAAATATTATAAGCTAGCGATCTGCTCGCGGCTTCGCCCGCTTAAGGTACCCAAGTATTTATTTGCTTCACCATGTTTCAAAATTTCATATTTTGATTACAATGCAATCAAAGCGCGATATTGAGTTTCGCCACTCAACACGCAAACTCCAGGATTGGGTGGAAAATGAGGAACGGAAGTGTTGTAATAGGAGTATAGTGTCATAACACTAGGTTTCTAAGTTTCCTCGGCCTACTGAGCTATTTACGGAATTCACCTTGAAGCCAAAAAAAATATTTTAGTTAAGTGTAATTTATTTTAACTACTTTTTCCTTAGTTTTTTCTAGTGGGGAGTAGGAGGATGGAAACTATAACCATTATTATCCCTACATCCCATCTTGTAATATTAATTGTGTAAAATTGCTTTAATATCATTATGAGCTTCACGCTATATCCCGCAAACAGCAGGGTAGGTAGAGGGAACCTAATGTTAAGACACTCCGTTCCCATTTGGAAAATGATGCCTTATTCTGGAGGCATTGGGTGTTGAGTGGCGGAACTCAATACAGCGCTTTACCTTGCCACCAGAGCGAAAAAAGAAAAATATATATTTAACTAAATATTTAATTAACTCGAGTAGGGATCGAATTCCCAACCAGTTGCGTTTAAACACACTCGTGCCCCTGCGCCACGACTGGCCTTAATATAACATATATCATTATAATCACAGAATAATATCATTATACTCCATCAATATGTCTAAAGTCACCTCCAGACAGAAGTGATGGCCTTTCACATGGAAATTTCCAGACGACGACGATGTGTAATAAAATAGAGCGTACGCGTCGTCTAATTGAACCAACTATATCCATTAGTGCGTATCTAATAATAGATGTCGATAATACACTGTTATCGTTTCAATAGAAGAATTGATGCTTCTGTGTGAAAGAATTATTGTATTAATTAGACTTAGATATATTATCATTTTTATTATTGAGGCCGTCGTGGCGCAGCGGCACAAGGGTGTGACTGTAACGCGATGATGGTTTTGGGTTCGATCCCCACTCGAGGAAGTGAAATATTTTTTTAACTTTACATTTCTATTTATTCGCTCTGGTTTCGAGGCATAGCGCGGCGTTGAGTTCTGCCACTCAACACGTAATTCCTCCAGAATGTGGCAGAAAGTGGGGAACGGAGTGTCTTAACACGAGGTTCCCTCTGCCTACCCTGCTGTGTGAGGGATATAGCGTGAAGCTGATTTGATTTGATTTTTGATTATAACATTTTAAAATTATATAAACAAATTAGTGTTACATTTTTTCCTGCTGACTATGCAAAGAAAATCTAGCTAAAAACTCGACCTCTTGCATGTTTTCGAGACCTTGAATGTTATATGGGACTTTAACGTTAGGTTCAGATTTGAAGCATAATTGTTTTTCCTTCAAGTTTTAAATTCAATTCAATTGAACCCACAATCATCGCATTTACAGTCAGATATTGCCACACTGCGCAACAATGGCCGCAAATTAATTAATAAATATAGATCTAAATAGTTGTCAATTACAAATATATGATAATTTAATATATCAAATATTATATCAATCAATACTAAGTTTAAATTATATTTTTAGTCAGATTGGCATTAAAAAAATACATTCAAATTAAGAACCTCCTTTTCTTACAGAAGTCGCTTAGTAATGCATATTATGTCACCAAAGTGGCACCTGTTTTTTCAAACTTGAGGTTAATGCTGTTAGCCCTGCTGACTATTACAGCAACAACTGGTGGGTAGGGAAAACTCTCTGTCCCTAAAAAAATTGCAAGTACATTGTGGCTGCTTGTGAAGATGCCAGCGGCGGTAAAGGCGTCCCCTGCGGGACACGTACCTCGGCTTGCAGCCGTCGAACGGTATGTGGCACCTTTTTTTATGGAAAAAGATATGGCATAGGAGCGTACGAGTCACCTGATGATAAGTAATCACCGCTGCCCACGAACCCGCGTAGCACCAGAGGAGCTACTGGTGAATTGCCAGCTTTTGAGGTGGTTGGACGCTGGAGCCCGGCATTACCTAATGCGAAACGCAGTGGCATAAAACCACTACTTCACGCCGGTTTTAAGTGCCGGGGTGGAAATGATCCGGTTGAGTCTGCCCATGCGTGTCGCCATTGCTGGCGGCGTGACTCTCCCACTCGTACTTTAGTCGCCTCTTACGACACCACCAGTACCAGGGTGATCCTATTCTAATTCGGAGGTAGTCTACCCATGCGTGTCGCCATTGCTGGCGGCGTGACTCTCCCACTCGTACTTTAGTCGCCTCTTACGACACCACCAGTACCAGGGTGATCCTATTCTAATTCGGGAACATACCTGAAAATGTTTCACATTCTTTTTTGTGTAAATTTTATACAAGAATAAATGTAATAACTATTGTGTATCCATATGAACAAATAAATAAATATCTATTTGGATAGTTCATATACGACTATCTAGTTGACTAGACGGAGATTATTCTATAGCGATAAGATAGCACGTGATCACATGTGCTTACTATTAAAAATATGATGAATAAATATATTAACATCTATAATTGCCATTTTTAAATAGTTATTTATTACATTGTTATGTAAAAAAAATTAAGAAGATGTATAAAAATTTGATTTTAGCGCTTTTGGAAACTGTCCAATTATTCTGATTACCAAGCCATATGTTCTCATTAAATACGTCAAAATTCTTATACGCTTTCAGAGATTTGTTACCCCGCGCCCCTCGGGCCGTCCAAGTGCTCTGACCACTAAGCCATACGTTCTCATCACGGTTTCCAAAAGGCGCGGGTTCGATATAATACTAGACATAGATAAATACAAAAAATATATTAAATTTAATATGCCTATTACTAACAGTGGCAGTAACTACGCAGTGGCTTTATGTCACTGCGTTTCGCATTAGGTAATGCCGGGCTCCGGCGCCCAACCACCTCAAAAGCTGGCAACGCACCAGTACCTCTGGTGTTACGCGGTGTCGTGGGCGGCGGTGATCACTTACTATCAGGTGACCCGTACGCTCGTTTTCCATAAAAAAAAAATTACTAACATACTCGTATTTGCAATATGTGTTTATAACCTAGCAAGAGCTTCTTCAATTTGTGCCAAATTCAAGAGTAATTTTACATAACTTTAGTCATATAAAACGCCTGTCAATCCCCCTTTGAAAGTTTACTCAGTCACGGGATCGGCGTTAAACAAGATACGCCGTCATTGGCATTTATTTTGAAATAACCTTCGTTTTTAATGTAATGTTATGAATTTTTAATGTAATGTAATGTTATGAATTTAATGTAATGTTATGAAGCTGAGGCCAGTCGTTACGCATCGGCGTTTGCGTGTGACTGTAAAATCGACTGGTTGTGGGTTCCATCCCCTCTAGAGGAAATAAAATATTTATTTAAATTTACAACACTTAACACTCAATGCCTCCAGAATTCGGCAGAAAGAGGGGAACGGAGTGTAGCTAACAGTGGCAGAATGAACCTGTTAACATTAGGTTCATTCTGCCTACCCTGCTGCGGACGCGTTACAGCGTGAAGCTGATTTTTTTTATTTATTTCTTCGTTCTGGTAACGAGGCAAAGCGCGGCGTTGAGTGCCGTCACTCGACACGCAATGCCTTCTGATTCGATGGAAAGTGGCAAAGAGAAGTGTATTAATTAGGACAGCGTGTCTTACCATTAGGTACCCAGGTTCCCTTTGCATATATGAGGGGGGCACATATTCTCAGGAGCTACTAGTCCGAACTGATAAATTATTTTTGTGTTTGATAGTCCATTTATTTAGGAAGACTATAAGCTACATTAGGTACATTTCGTAGGCTATAGTAGGTACATTCAGGTTCGTTTTGATGTCACCTACTGCCCCTGTAGTCAGAGTTACCTTAGGTACTTACAAAGTTTCGTGTCTCAAAAACACCTAAAGTTATTTTCATTTGACCACAAAGACGGAGCCGCGGGATAAAGCTAGTAATTTTATACTCGTATGTACACAAAGTTTCGTGTCTCAAAAACACCTAAAGTTATTTTCATTTGACCACAAAGACGGAGCCGCGGGATAAAGCTAGTAATTTTATACTCGTATGTACCCATACAGATAACGTGTAATTCGTCCAGACGTTGGGGATAATGCCAAATGACGTCACATCGAGACACTGTTTTCGTAAATTCTTAGACTTACGAGTTCGCCATTCGCGCGAGATTGGTAATAAAATTTTCATTGGGTTCTTAATAGATACTTCATTTTTTTAAAATACATTTTTGGGTCAACACCTTTGTTATTATGAGATAAAATTATTATAATCCTATATCTCTAAAGTTTGAATATGAGTCACTATGATATTATTGAGCGTTAGGTTAACGAAAAAAAAAAGAGAAAAAAAAATTACATTTTAAAATATAGATTAATATAAAAAATAATCTTTTGACGTGGGACAAAGATCAAGGCCATCGATAGCTAGGGCTCCAGAGTGGCCTATCTCCGACTCTCTGGAGCCCTAGCCACCAATGGCACTAATCCCAAGGCCAAATATTCAGATTAGTTTTCTTATTCGGCCTTCATGAGATTGTCATGTGGGATATTGCTATCCTATATACGAGTACATATATCAATAACAAACACGTCTATCAAAAATATGATTACATGAATATCTACTTATAGTAAATCTGTACAAAAGTCGTTTCTGTACATTGAAAATATTTAAAAAAAAATTACCAGGCTGTTAAAGGATTACTAACAATTTATTTCTAGGATTTTTGTCTGTTTGTCTGTTTATGTGAATACGTATCACTTAAAAAGTACACAACAAATTTAAGCAACTTTTATACAAAAAATTACAAGTAACTCAAAGTAGGTTTTAGTTTTTATTTCATTGTAATCGCTTCGCTCTATCAAAAGATATAAGTATTTAACGTTTTCAAGAAGTTTATATTTGAGACAGAATGACTGTTAGGCGGTACGAAGTTCGCTGAGTCAGCTAGTATTAAATATTATTTGTGTAGGTTAGAAATAATAAAAATATTTTCATATAATAACTGTGTTGAGTTCTGCCACTCAACACGCAATGCCTCCAGAACTCGGCACGAAGTGGGGAACGGAGTGTCTTACCACTAGGTTCCCTTTGTCTACCCTACTATGTGCGGGATACAGCGGGAAGCTGATTTTTTTTTATGTAATAACTACTCAAACATTCAACTATAGCTAATGGTCAAAACATTCGTCCAAAAACATTAAACAGGCAATTTGATAATGTTATTGTAACGCAAAGAACGTAAAGCGTGACCTATTTGCATTTTATGGTTCCGAATGAGTGGATGAAGCAGTACTTGTTGTATACTAAAAGAAATATGCTTCTATTTTACCTGAAAATTTTCTGTGTTCTATTTATTTTAGGCAGGTAAAGTAACATGAAAATAAATGTAATTATATTTTAAGCAAAATTATCTTCTCTTTTTATATTTTAAATCCTTTGTGTACCGACTTCTGTAAGAAAAGGAGGTTATCAATTCCACTGTATTTTTTTATGTTTGTTACCTTATAACTTTTGACTGGGTGAACCGATTTTGATGACTTTTTTTTTGTTTGAAAGGTAGTACTTCATTTTTCAACCTCGGTGATACAACGACCTTACTACAATATCAAATTACTAAGCCAGTTTGTTTTACTTGGCACCGACTTCAAAATTATAAAATCTTTGTAAAATTATTTTGTTACTTTTTACTTTAATTTATTTTTATTTTATCCAAGGTTGCCTGTAATAGATTGCTTAAAGCAATAAAGCCGCCTTTGCATATTTGTATTTATTTTTTTCTTCTACAGAATTAATTGCGTATATCGCGTAACGGCAATCATAAATGTCTTAACAGTAGCTCCCCTCTGCCTACCCAACCGACGACTACCTGAGGACACCTTTAAGTATCCCGTACCTCAAAAGCAAAAAACCGAAACCCATCACTTTGTTGTCCGTCTGGCCGTGTGTTGAGACCGTTTAAGCTTAAATTTACATCAAATGTTAAGGTCTACGGTCCTTTAGAGCATAGATAAACTTTAAGCTTCTAAAGTCAACGTATTCAAAAGATACAAGTAAAAAAAGATACAGTATTTTAGGTCCACAGTACTTCCCGACTTCCCGTGAAGCTAAAATAATGAAATTTGACACGTAGTAGGAACTTACAATAAAAATAAATGAAACTACGGAAAAGTGACACATACATACACAGTACATTTTATAGAAAAAAAAAACGAGCGAGTCTGACTCACACTTCACTGTTTTTTAATAGGATAACTAAATTACCACTAACGTAGGTTGGTAAATTTTGTAAATATTTAACGGATCATCGGTTCCCGGAATGAAAAACATGAAATGTTTTACATAACAATGTTACCAAGGCTGCAGTTATTCAAGCGAATAACCATTGTGATTTTTCCACGTATTGTGTCCACGTCATGTCCTACTAAAACTTCAGCTTCACGCTGTATCCCGCATCCAGCAGGGTAGGCAGAGAGAACCTAGTGCCACGAAGGTTTCACTCAAAAATGTTTTTATCTGCATCATAATAAGGGATATTCGAATATATTAATTCTTAGTAAAAAAATAATTCACATAACATCCAAAATAACGTATAAAGTTATAACTTATATTATTATACTTAGCTCATAGCGTGCAGTATAAATAATATTTTTTTTATAATTACCATTTAGGTAATCTCAGATGCCTGCCTCTGGGAGGCAGAGACAACTAAGTGAACGATCTCTCTTTTTTTCATCATTTAAACTTGCACCTTTGAGGCCAGTCGTACACGGGCGCACACGTAAGGTGCAAAAAAGCGTCGGTGATTAAGCTCACAAAATGTTTATAAATAAAGAATGTAAAGAAGTTTCACTGTGCTGTAGGTGTGCTTGGGGTCTTGCGACTGAAGTTACGGTTCAAGGGGCCCTGAGTGTCCAAGCTCCTTTCATAATTACTAAATAATTTAAAAAGATATAAATATCTTATATCTTATCAATTTTGCAAATAAAGACTAATTAAAAACCTACTACTATGTAATGTATGTATGTAAATAAAAAAATGCTTATCTATACAATTAAGTCTATAAAGCTGTTTGTTTTTTTTATCTCAAATCACGATAGAATCAAATTCGCGTCTCGTGGACCGATGTCTAAATGTCACTGGTTTATCTATAGCATTAATACGTGAAGCAAAATATTGTACCTTTTAGGAACGCCTTGACCTAGCAAAGAAAATGTGATAAGAAAAACAGAGAATGAAAACGGAATTAATCTCTGACTGATGTATAAAATGCAAAAGATCAATACATAA
>DWGR01003294.1:0-12375 GCA_018247715.1 Heliconius burneyi | reverse complement strand
GGTCGAGGCGTATCCTGGGTTACTGTATGCAGATCCAGTGTACCCAGAGTATCCGGAGTATCCACTATTCTGCCAGCTACCGGAAGTTGCCGGTCTGAAAAAAAAGTTTTTGGTAACATAATTAGATACTTAATTACTTTATACAATCACAACGAACGGGTATTTTACAAATGGGCCTTCGTGTCCATCGGAGGATAGGGAACTTGGGATGTGGAACGTTCTAACGTTAGTTATACATATGAAAGGATTTTGATACTAAAAACATTGACAAATAAAGCCTTGAGCCCAAGGCTTTATTTATCAATGTTTTATTTATAGCCTCAAGCCTTGAAGAAGACAAATTTCAAAATTATAACTATGTGTTTTTTTAAGTCTAATTTGGAAGCATATTGCGGCAGCATATTGCCGCCTTCAACTGAGACAGCCCATTCTATCATGCTGATTCAGTAATCCATAGATTACAAAAATCAGCTTCACGCTGTACCCCCCATAGCAGGGTAGGCAGAGGGAACCTAGTGTTAAGTTTCCGCCGAGTTTTTGGAGGCATTGCGTGTTGAATGGCGGAACTCAACGTCACTCGTTGCCTCGACACCAGGGCAAATAAATGAAAAAAAAAATGTAAATAACTATTTCACTTTCTCGAGCGGGAATCGAACCCATAAGTCACACCTTGTGCCGCTGCGCCACGACGGCCTCAATCTATAGATACTAATATAAAATATTGTGAAAGTGAAGGGTTTGTTTAGTTGGATGTTTCATAGACAACGAGTAGCCATTTGATCACGAGAGAGAAGCCGTAGTTGAAGACTAGTCAAGTACGAGTAAAAAGATATTCTACACTCTGTCTTTATTTACTGGTTCTTTAATTGACAATTACAGCAGATACAGAAACAATAAAAACAATAATATCATATTTAATTTTACTTTTACTTTTGAAAATGAAATATGCGTTTTATATGTACCTAGAATATTCACGCTGCCCCCACGCACTGGCATCAGGTCGTCCGGACGCGAAGTAATAGCCTCTACCGCTAGTGTCCCAGCCTGCTTGGCCACGATACGTCTCGTCCCATGGCCTGAAACTTTATGTAAACAAAAATTACCACTCCACCGTCCACTCTTTCACGGCGGAACCCAACACCGCGCTACGTTTAGCTACATCACCAATTCGAATATATACTTTCTCAGAAACTGAACTCTCAATGATCGTGTGTTACTTTCCTATTGTGCTACGACGGTACAGGTAATACTTAAAGAAAATTCCACGACATATTTTTCATGAACTATTTAATATCTAATAAATAAAAATATGGCTAATATAGAGCACGAACGCAAACTAAACTTTATACAGAACAAGCTATTATTTAAGGTCTTACCCCCGTGGTCAAATAGAAATAACTAAAAGTTATATATGAGTTGGCCAGTACCTCTGACTGAAGGTAGAAGGAGAGTGGGATTCATCGCAACGATTAACGTCATGTCATATAGCTTATAGCCTTCTTTGGTAAATAGACTATCCAATAAAAAAAAGATCGAACCATTTGTTCGTAAAGCACGTTTAATTAAACAAACTCTTTGGCTTAATATTTTACTATATATTTGATAAAACCCACACTCAAGTTTAAAAAACCGTTATATAAAGTTCTTAAACAACTACCGAATCTAATGACTGTATACATCTACATCTAATTAGTATCCTTATCTCTTACATTTTTAACATAAAGCATATTAAACTTTACAAAAACAGTTATTTCACAGGTCGGGGAACCTTCAAAATATGAATTTGCATAATGAGTAATAACTAACTATACAAAGAGATCAGCTGATTTCTGACTCATAATAGCGATAATCATGTGGCAAAATTATAGCCTAACACTGTAGGTATCCGGTACAGCAGGGTAGGCAGATGGAACATAGTGTTAAGACACTTCGTTCCTATTAAGAAACTTCCGTTCTCCACTTCCCGCAAGAATCTGAAGGCATTGTTAAGTGGCAGAGCTCAACGCCGCGCTTTGTCTCGTCACCAGAGTGAAGAAATGATAAATTCTGTAACTTTTTAGTTTTATTAATATATTTATTCGGCTTTTAATAGTCTATTTGTATAAAGAATATTTAGAATTTGATATTAAGTACTTGATTTCCTCGAGTAGGAATGGAACCCACAACTACAACATGTCACGTTTACGGTCACGGTATGGTGAGACTGGCGTCTACTAATACGCAATAATTTACTAATATTATTTTTATAATCGCTCTATATACTTATGTGGTTGGAACTAAACTACTTATTTTTAATATTTCACACGGGTCGATAGGTTAAACGCCAATCGCAAGACAAATGCTGAATATTATATCACTTTAGTCTACTATTTTGACTTTTGTGCTTTCATTAAAATTCTTCATAAGCATCTATTTGTTAATCTTTTACGAAAAGTAACAAGAATATACAATTAGTTTATTATTTGTTTTTAAAGTCCTTTAAGAATCTAGACACTAGACACTATTGTGTGTATGTAATTTTTTACTCACTACTGTGGATACGAAATTTTTTAAACATGGCAAAAATGTGAGGAGCCTTGTGCCGTAAAATTTATTTCTGTTTTACCTTACTAATTAAAGTAAACTTCTCCAACGCAAATAACTTAAAAAAAATCCCAGTTTAAAAGGAATACCTTTATTAATTTACCATGGAGCATCAAAAACACATAATAGAAATAAAAACATCGCGACAGTACAAGACCGTTACGTTACATTAATCCACCTATTATTACTCGCTCATTGAATATGTGGATTTGAACAATTTCAGGAGAAAGCATGAAATCTATGAACCTATCGACGTTTTATATTATTTCAATGGAATCCAATGTCATTGTTCTGTGACCTAATTGAAAACTAACGGTGGAAAACTATAAGTTGGTATAGCAGGTACCTATATATACCTACGGATATTCGATTTTCGTGTGAATTGTTTCGAAAGCTGATATTTATTAGCTAATGTTATTAGGACAATCGCATTTATCAAAATAATCCGCAAATTTTAGTTGATAACGACTGACGAGTGAACAGACGATGAAATGATTATATACAGATAGTTAAACAGATATTTTTTTACAAATATTTTGCTTAAAATTATAATAAATTATTTTCATTGTAGGAAAATTATATTTTCACGGTCATGGACTGATATTTACATGATTTCAATATTTTTGGACCAGTCGTGGCGCAGGAGCACAAAGTGTAACTGTAAACGCTACTGATTGTGGGTTCGATCCCTACTCGAGGAAATGAAATATTTATTTAAATTTATATTTAAATAATTATAACACTTCCAGAAGAATCTAGTAAGTCTTAACACTAGATTCTCCCTGCCTACCCCGCTATGTGCGGTATACAACGGAAAGCTTTTTTTTTAATTCAATATTTTGTATAGTATAAATATAGTTTCCTCACCTGTCATGGGGCCCTCGACCAACTCCAGGACCATAACCACCATAAGAATCATCATAGCCATTCCCTCTATCGTACCTATTGTCATAATACGGTCTTCTGTACCCCGAGTACGAATATTCATCGTATCTTCCATAGTCATTGTATCTATCCGGATATCTGTCGTACGGTCGCCTAGAGTACGGATCATCATACCTGTCCCGGTACGGATCTCTTAGAAACCTGTCGTAATAATCGGGTCTGTACCTATCTCTGTCATCGTTTCGATTTCTATGTTTGTTCTTTTTATTGCTATGTCTATCTCTATCCTTATTATCATGAGGCCGTCTCTTGTCATCACCGTCGTCATTTGTTCCGTTTTTATTTTTGCTTCTTTCATCATCATAACGCCTATCACCGTCATCGTTGTAATTTTTATTCCTATCATGCCGACTACCGTAGGTGGGCCTATTCGACCTCTTATCATCGTCTCTATCACGACCCCTATCATAATCATCGTCGTCGTCATCATCATCATCATCATCGTCACACCGGCCACATCTTGATGGTCTATCATCTAATCTGTCGTAAGGACGCCCGTATCCATATCTCTCGTAATAACTTCGTTGTTGTCGAATCACATTTTGGTCTGGAGTCAAGACAGATGATAATATTGTTTCACTTTCACCATTAGAATATACAAAGCAATATACTAAGGCGAATATCTGAAAAAAAATATTATTTATAAAATTTTGTATAATTTTCAAGATATGTGTGTTGATTGGCGGAACTCAACACCGCGCTTTGTCGTACCAAAGCGAGGAATAGAAAACAATCCATTACCATGACTGGGAATTTTCTGTCACAACCGTAGCCAGACGCTGTGCCGCTGCGACACGACGGCCTCAAATAAAATGATCTTCATTCATTTAGTATAATAATATGATTTATTTTGTTTTATTATTGAATATTACATATCTTCTATATGCAGATAAATATTAAATTTATATAGCATTTTCTATTTGTCAATCCACAATCACTTTTCTAAATATTCGATGCTTCAAGAGATTTCGAAGTTCTTATACTTCATTTTAGACAACGCTAACTCAATAATATAATTAATTGGTCGAAAAAAATCACAATAGTAGGCTATATAATTACCCCAAGGCCTGCATTCGGGGCCCGTGACGTCACACTATTGTTTTCTGAGGTCATGCTCAATGAGTGCAGTCCGCGTATTTACATATTAATTATGTTATTTTACGTAATTACGCATAATCAAACGATGGGCATTATTTTTTTTATGTCAACGTTAACGTATCTGTCACATTTTAGATAGAATTTAAGGATCCACACTAAATAAATGTAAGCTTTCACTCTATGGAGTATTAGGTTCATAATCGTCGTCAACATCTTTCATCTTCATTTGCAATAAAGCTTTTTTTAAAAGGCTTCTTGATCGCGCAGAAAGCAGGAGGAAGGAGGAATACAGAAGGAACCTGGGAACCTATTGTTAAGAAATTTCGTTTCCCATTAAGACACTTCCAGCCCATATTTTTTGCCGAATTCCGGAGACTGCAACTTGAGTAGTAAAACGAGGAAATTAATTACATTTTTCATTCCCCGAGTGGGAATCGAATGGGAATTGAAGTTTTTTTACAACAATTTTCAAGTTTTTTTACGTTTCTTTTTTTCATTTGTTCTTATTTTAAGCTTTAGCTATAAACGATTTTTTTATTATCCTACACTTTATAATTATATTTACCATGAATGTAATAATATGTATCTAAAAGTAATGTACCTAAAAGGTCAAACTTAATGTGTGAAGCCCTGAAAATCATTTATTATACACAATATATCTTCTAATTATAGATGTAAACATATTATTTGAATGATATGGTTACGTTCATTAATCTTGTAGTCAAGGATTATTTATAGTTTGTCGACGTATCCCACATATACAATATTAAACTACTTCAAAATATTCCTATTTCAATTTAGGAAGGAACATGTTGCTACCAGCGGGTTGGAAGGCAGTTCTGCTGAGTAGCTGAGGGGAACTGGCAACAATCTCAAGGGTTTCCTCTTTTGCAATATCAATTTAATTATACTGAAATTTAATTATTATTATTATAATTTCATATATCCAGTTCATATAGCTAATTAGCTAGATTTTACAGTTTATTTTTTGTAGTGGCAATTTTAAAAAGGTTTTGAAATTTCAGTAAAGACACCAATGGGTATACAGTATTTCCTTGGCAGAAAGTGAATAACGGGGAGACGACAAGATATACCACTAACTAAAATAAGTGGGATACGTGAAGATTAAAAGCCAATAGTAGTTAAATCTTTTATGACTTCGTCTTGTAATATTCACAATGAATGAGAAACGTGGAGAATAAAATATTTACAGAAATATAATATAACAAATGTGAATTTTTTTCTTAATAATTTTATGTCCCTTTGAAATTTTCCTTTATGACTAACAATACATTTAAATTAAGCTTACTTCAGTTTAAACGCAATTTCATTTTTTTATTAATATAATTTTTATAATGGCAGATGAACTTATTGTACATTCAAAATAAAAAAAAATTACTGTAATTGCACTTACATTGATTAATTTAACCATTTTTTATTTGAAAATAGAATATCATGAGGTTTTGACATTATTTTTCTTTTTATAACTGAACAAAATCAAATTTAATTTTATTATTTAAAGGATCTGGATAACTTACCAAAATAACATATTTCTCCATTTTGCAACGTGCACTAGCGCATCTACACTGGGAGGCACTGACCGGAGAACCTGTTTCCTATATATAAACCCTATATAGACTATCTATGCATTTTTATCTTTTGATGTATATTAAAAAAAAATGAAAATTCAACATGCCGGCATGGCAGCGTAAAGCGAACTGGGCACTCGTGCTTACGTCCGCCACTTATAATAATTATGGCAATTGTTTTTTACCCAAGCCCATGGTGTGTGTATGTGGTTTTGAAGGTAATTCTATGGTGTACACAGGTTTTGAAGTTCGTCTCGGTCGGCTACCACCGTAGTATTTGTGAGCTATGTGTCAGACTTTTGTAGCGAATTCCGATTTTTATCTTGGTTACATTGTTTTAACGTGGATTACTCCAAATTTATCGGCCTTCAAGGTATGTGTGCATAATGTTAAATATTACTTTTTACAGTACCTTTTATTTTTTGAAATAAGTAATACCTAGGATAATAATTATTTAATTGAAGTTAAGCGTTACGACTGTATAGATATACTTTAAATGACTAACATTTTTTGCTGTCGCGTATTCTCTTAAAGGTAAAGAAATACCCACTAGTAAAATATCCCTTGTTTACTTTTATTGTAACTAAAAAAAATATTTACACAGTATACATCCTCACATAGCACCCATAATCCGACGCCGTTATTGTGCGTATTGGTTAATGCGATATTAAAACTATCGCATCGATTTCGATTCGGATAAGTGAAATCTTTAATATTGATATTTCCTCGCTCTGGTAACTTGGGTAAGGGTAGCGTTAAATACTGCCACCCAACAAAATCCAGCTTCCAGAATTAAAAGTGGCGAACCGAAGTGACTTGATGGGAACGAAGTGGCTTGTCACTAGATTCCTGCTTTACGACACCGTAAGTTTGCTGCTTTAAATTATTTTTTAGGCATTTTTTTAGTAATCAATACATATACTTAGGAACTGAATCCCATAAGAACAATCTTGAACTTTAAGCCGCGCAAAGTGTAAACTACGCGCGCAATGAAATAATATCGAGATACCTTTGTTTAAAGATTGAGTAGAAGATACAGTTAATGTATGGGAGTTTAGTTTTCTTTGTTTCCAAATTGGTCAAGAACAAGATGTGTGACGGTAATGGGAAAAATTGCACTTTGTCATATTTTTCTGAAGATAATATTATTTATAAGCGCTATTGATGTTTGTCTTATCTTAAAATACAAAGAAATAATTTTACTATAATTTCCTGTTCGCTTGAATTATAGACTTTGTGTGTTGATTGGACAAATTCCACGACAAATTTCATTTCACCAGAGCTAAATTGAATTTATTGCCATGAATTGGCATCGAACCCACAACCATCGCGGTATAATCAAGCACTGTTCCACTGCATTATGGTTATGGTTACCTTAACAAGAATATCAGTCGTTACTTTTTTTAAAGTCATCAGACAAGATTCAAACTCGCGACTGTACAATTTTAAAACATACAGTACAATAAACATATAATTATATAATAACTATAATAAAGGTCAAATGTAGACAGCAAAAGAAGATACATTAAGCTAGTACAAAAATAAATAGGAAGAGGAAATGCTATTGTTTTAGTCTATACACCGTTTTCGTTGTTCATTTGTAATTATTAATTATAATATTTTGCTTAAAATATTACAGTGGAATCGTGGCCTCGAAGTTAGTTGTGGATTTCTGTGCAGATTTGAATTTAGAATTTTTTTTACTTTCATTTTCTTCCCCAGTGAACAATACGCAAATATTCAGAAAAACTTACTTCAAGTCACGACTTGTTGATCATACCTTTTTTCCCTAGCCTGTACTGTCCCAATATTGGGAAAAAGCCTCTCTTTATTTTTTCCACTTTGGTTTATTTCGTGCTATTGAGCACCAGTCAGGTTTGTAATGGTCCAGCTCGTCACACCATCTCCGTTTTGATCAGCCAATTCTCCTTTTAGAGTTCAGAATCCAGCTGGTCGAAGATAAAATGGGACTGGGCCGGACATGTTTGTCGCACGCCTGAAGAGTCTTGGGCGAAATCTTCTACCAGCTAGATTCTGAACTCTTGATCGTACCTACTGTATATTATGTGGCCTCTTTTTAGTTGGAATGAAGACTTCATCAGAAGTCGCTCCTACTGTAAAGACGAATGCCTCACACGTTCTATCTGGTAAAAAATACGCAATTGGCCTTACACAAATACTCAATCTACTTTAATTGTGTAAAAATTAAACTATTCAGATTGTTATATAAAAACAATTAATTAATTAAATGTCGTTTCCAAAAGTCGTGTTAAAATGGAAACACGCAAAATAACACCCAGTTGAACCAAAAAACTGGTGAGCGGCGAACCACAACCGATACTATTGTCTAACATCACCTGCGCCTCGTTAGTCCACTGAGTAATATACGTGCTAATAATATATATAATATGTTTTATTAAATATTAATAATATACACATATATGTACATGTCATACAGTAAGTATTGTATTATTACAGTACTGAATGATTGTAGGTTCAAATACTGTCTTATAATAATGTAGGTTTTGCAATTGTGTAATAAAAGCTAATATGGTAGAGCTGAAAATATTTCACTTAAAAAGGTTTTTTGTCTTTAATTTTGTTTATGGGTTCACCCCCCGACTGATGACTCAAACGGGACTGGTCGACTAGCAAATGTAAGCTATATGTAAAAGCAATTAAAATATCATGGTTATCCTCGAAAATTCAGCGGAAAGTGGGGAACGGAGTGTCTTAACACTAAATTCCCACTGCCTACCCTGTTACATACGAGACACACGCACTAAAAAATATATACATATATACAACATAGCCGTACAACGAACGGATGGCCTTAATAACAGAAATGTGTATATTATTAGTGAAAAATAAGTGCCGCCATAATTCGCAGTCACAGCGGATGACAGATGATGTTCCCGCCCAATACTCGTTACATAGATAATGGGAAATGTCGTTGACATTGTGACTCATTAAAAACCTTTTTATTGGAACTATAGGTTATGGTGATTCGAGCGTGTCAGTGAGTTTTTTCCCAACTAAGTAATATTTTGTATTTATGTATGTATATTTTAAAATTATCAATCTGCTTATTATAAAAGCTAATAAATTTAACTGAACCATTTAATTTACTATAAATGATATAATTATTAATAATGTAAAAATAATGTATAGATTTAGTATAGTATATTATTTTATAGGAGTGTTTTATTTACAAGTTACAATGACATCCTTTCATTCCCTCTTTTCTAACGACATTAAAAATGTAGCTGTATATAAATTAGAGGCACAGATAGTAAATAACACTTAAAGTAAAATATCAAAAACCGTAAAAGCCCTTTAAAGTTTCTCGTCAAAAAAAAACTCTGCTTTGGTACGGAAAATCGATATCACTAGTCAGTATTTCGATTAAACTATCGATTAAGTGCCAATCATTTGGTAGACATTTTTGTAATGGCTGCAACCTGTTCATCAATATATTGTGAACGATAAAATCACCAATGAGATTAGAATTAGAATACATAAATATTTATTGAAAATTACTACTTATATGAAGCAGTCATGGCGTGGTTGACTGTAAACGCGACGATTGTGGGTTCGATTCCTACTCAGGAAAATGGGTATTCCTAGCGGAACAATCATCATACCTCTTTCGAGGAGTCCTCATAATGTTTAGGTTACCTACCTTCGATATCATCGATGCTGTGTCCTGTAGTCCCCTTGCCTCCCTTACGAATCACTCTTGATTTATTCATCTTTTTTGGCATTCTCTTGTAACTCATTCTCTCGATATGCCCGAATCACCCGTGTAAGTTTCCATATTGTCCAGTCCTTTAGTAAAAATACCTTGTACTTATTTACCTACTTCTATTTGTGAAGGTCTCAAAAAATGTACAAAGGATACGTAATTACATACAAATTAAATTTTCGAATCTCATTTGCGATCACAATGTACTACCATTTTTCATTGCAAAAAAAATACTTTCTTCGGTTTCATATAAAGCTAATTTAGTACAAAATTGAATATAGTACAAAATAATATTTCCATGGTGTAAATTTCTCGCTTTAGTAAATTAAAGCACGGCGTTGAGTCGCGTTTCTCCACACGCAATGCCTTAAGAATTAGATGGAAAGTGGTTAACGGAAGTGTCTTAATGGACAATGGATTGTTTTAACATCAGCTTCACGCTATATCCCGCGAACAGCAGGGTAGGCAGAGGGAACAAAGAGTCCGTTCCCCACTTACCGCCGAATTCAGGAGGAATTGCATGTTTAGTGGCGGAACTTAACGCCGCGATTTGCTTGGACGTAAGAGAGAACAAATGGAAATACTAAATTAAATAAAATATTTCATCTCCTCGAGTGGGGATCGAATCCACAACCAGTCAGTTTTACAGTCACACTTTTGGCGTACATTAGATACAGCTAAAAATATATTTTTTCTACTAAACTGCTATATAAAAAAGATGTGTGAAAACGTGCTAACAGAAGATTGGTAATTTACTTTACTTTCTATATTTTAACTCACTACTTAAAAGAAAAAAAAACATTACATATATTTATACTCGTATGTGTTATATACCAAATTAATTAACATGAAGTGGTTATAATAATATTTTTTAGCTAACGAAAATCAATTTACGTAGAATAGACATACGGACAGGTGCGGGTCAACAAACGCTACCCCATTATAGACACCCTTACAATTTTTCGATAACAATATACTTAATGAATTATTTCCAAACATTGATTCAAAAAGTCCTACGTAAGACTTCCACTCAGTAAATGTAAACAATTTATTATTTAAAATATTAATATTTAAATTCCGATGACGTTTAATGTGTTTTTTTTAATAGAATGCAAATACTTAATTTCTGTATCAAGTGAGCGATATATGTCGTTTTTATATCATAATAAATAAACAGAACTGGCAACAACATTATCGACAATATACCCAATTTAGTCTCCCGTATAGCCTTTGATGTATGCAGACATTAACTATGTACATTGTACAATCCAATTGTTTTGTCACTCAATTTTTTTGATTTATTACAAACGAAGAGTCTTAAACGTATTCTTATTTACAATTAACAAAAGTATAAATTTTGCGATGATATTATACAAATAATATAAACATTAAAATTTTTATTATTTCAACTACTTTTTACAATAGTTCAAATACATAAAATATCTTTATTTTCTCTTTATTTAAAGTAAGAAAAAACGAATAAATTATCATTTATTGTTGTCTTTATACCTTTTTTATTTTTTAAAGTGTGTAATTTCATTTATTTTTTTGACAGCTAGTATCTTTTATAGACAATACTAACTAAATTAAGATGTTCTTAAATTTAACAATATAAGATCGCCATGTATTTAAAATTTTATTAAATAAATCAAATGACAGGTTTAATTATTATAAGTACTTGCACTATATTAACTAATATAGCAAATATATATTTACCGACAGCTTTATGAAACATCAAAAGCTGAAAAATATTCAGTCAGTGCCTCGCGCGCTTTGATGTCACTCGCGTCGCCATATTGTAAAATATATTGTTCCCGCCATTTCATACTACAATAGTTCATAATATTTTATATCGTTATCAATCAACCTGGTGTTAATAATAATATTATATTATGTATATACTTAAATTATGTTCTCTAACATTACTAACTTATGTTGTGATTAATTGAAAAAATATTCTTGTAAAATTCTATCTAGAATACATTGGTAATATTTTTCAGCAAATATTTCTGCAAATAGTGATAATTAAAAAAAAAGAGTATTCTATATTGCAATTACGAAATGCCTATAAAAAGCGATCGTTAAACGACAAACAAAACATGTGACTATAAAAAACCAATTAAAGTAACCCGCATGTGAAAACTTGTACAAGTAGTAAATTATCAGGGCAGTTAGCAAAAATATCGCGGCAACCTAACAATAATGTGTAAATAAATTAATGTGTAACAAGGATCCTATAATAATGAAGAAATTAAGTGTATTGGATATTTAAATAAATAAATGGTATAAAAAATGGATTTAAAGAATCTACACATCTTCCAACCTCCATCGAGGGATATGATTTATAATCATCGTCAAGCGACGCCTATGAGAGCACCTCCTTCAGCTTTATCCAGAAATATTTCTAAGAGCGCC
>DWGR01003293.1:0-12375 GCA_018247715.1 Heliconius burneyi | reverse complement strand
CCTGATTATAGCAGAAAAAAATTAAATCTAAAAAAACTTTCAGTCTGTCTATCTGTAAAAAAGTCTAATTTAAACGAATTTTTCTCTCTGCTATATATTTAACATAAACTTTTCTAAATAAATTACGGCAACGATTTGTTTTGTCAGAGTTTAAAGAGGTTATAATTCATTTTCCCAAGTGGAGAACCCATCTCGAGTACAGTCAAACGCCACTATGATGTGGAGGATGAACTCTTATAAATATCAGTGTTAATATAATATGGAGACGCCACCGTGGGCCACAAGCGTGCAGCTGTAACCGCGACGGCTGTTAGTTCAATTTCCGCTTGGAGGAATAAAATATTTTATATTTTTATATCTGGTACCAAGGCAAAGCTCAGAGTTGAATTCCGCTGCTCAACACGTCACTCTTCCAGAATTTGGCGGAAATTGGGTAACGGAAAGGCCTTAAAGGGAACGGAGTGTCTAAGCATTATAATGTAAAGTAAGTAAACTCTAAACTTAATGTACAATTTCTTTTAAAAATCGATAACTATAGTTTAAGGGCAAAACAAATTATTTTGTTCTAAACAATTGTAGGCACAGCCTAGTGCTTATTAGTTTAATTTGTCTCTAGTCGCGGCTTCATGTCGCGACTGGTTTGCTTAGCATATGTGAAATCCCAGTCCGCTTGACGGCCGTAAGCCGAAGTTCGAGTCCCGCAGAGGGCGGCCCTTACAGTTGTCGACTTCCTCACAGGCAGCTACTTAATGCTTGCATTTCTTCAGGGACAGAGTACCCTCTTCCCTACCCAACCGGTGTCGCTGTAAAAGCATTAACTTCATGTTCGAAAAAAAAAGGGCACAGCATATCGGATCATATCGGATTACGTAACTTAACCACGCTTTATTTAAACAGACCTTTGAAACATCTACATTATATATACAACCGTTCCCAAGTTGGTTCCACTTAATACAAAATCAAAAGTAATTGTCCAACACCCTACCGATTAAACTAATTTATTGGATAGCCCATTAGTTTTAACAATCCCTCGTGTCTTATTGCTTTATGGTTGAAATAACTATTTATATTGTTTAAAAACGTTCTCATGGTGTAGTGGTAGTCTAAGGATGATATGGTTTGTGGGTATATTAGTTTAAATTTTGTTTTAAACAGATTTTACTTATCAAATAATAAAGGTGTGTTTTTAATATGTTTTTGCAACTTCACACAGTATGTATGTTAAGATACGTCGTTCCCTGATTTCTGCCCATATTCAAGATGTTGCTAGTTAAGCGGTGAAACTTAAAATTGCGCTTTATCTTACTACAATTAGAAAATCAAAATAATTCATCCCCACGAATGAGTATCGAACCCACAAACATAGCGTTTGCAGTTCCACTGCGCCGCAATGTCCTTAATCCAATTTTGATGGAAATATTATCATTTCATTCTAAGCTCTACGATAGGAACTAAATTATTTATAATTTTCTATTCCTAAGAAGCGAAAAAATCTAAAGTGGAGAATAATTTGAATTGTCACAAAAACGCGCTTCAAGAAACTGTCAAGATGATTTTTTTTTTAAATAAACACATATAAATGTCAAGAGTCTATTAATTATTCCAATGGTCTCCACACAAAAGAGAAACCAATGTATCGAAAAGTTCACAAACACAAAAACTGTCTTCGCCCTTGAGCAACTACAAATTTTATACTTCGTACAAATTAAAATTCACATAAAAAAATCAATAGCTGTCATTTATTGAATTCATTCAAAATTTGACATTTCGAAACGTCAAAGCGATATAGACATCGAGTCAACAATGAACGGCCATTATATTCTATTTAGTTCCAAATAAGCATTTAATAATTCCCCTTAGATTATTAACAATACAATAAAATAAATAAAAGCCACTTTACACCTTCTTGGAAGTTAGCAGTTGCGCTTTCGTAAAAAAAAAGGAAAAAAAAATACACATCTCTTTCATTTGCATAGCGCTGTCTCCGTCTAATATTTGGCGCCATAATAACTTCTTAATTCACTTTCGAGTCTAAGGTAGTGTGGAGAAGGTCTAAAATAAATTTGATAATTAAATTTTAACAAGCAAAATGAATTGGAAAACGATATATTCAATGTGTCAATCCCTTTCACGCTAATATAAAATTAATTTTTCTGTTTCACGTTGCTTCCATTTTTTTTTTTGGTAATTTCACGCCATTTTGGATCTTATTGTGGGAGTTATTAAAGAATTTAATTATGATTATGGGAGAATTCGCGGAAGTCGTTTTGGTACGGGGACGTATTTGACTGTTCACACATGACTAGAAATTGGAAGTTTATTTCAGGTATTATCTATATTCAATCAATACGCGGCACCAGTATTAAATAGGTGGATAATAAAACCTATTATTCTCTATGTGATAAGATCAAATCGTTAAGTAATGAAGATCTTTTGTAGATGCATTTCAATTAGTGACCTTGTGTGGCCATAGGTTGTTTGATTAGATTTTAGTCACCTATTTTGATGAGTCAAATCAACTATTTAATGTTTTTTATCGCGTTGGGAGGTTATGCACCTAATATTTAAAAATAAACCGGTTAAGTTGGAGTTGGACTCGCCTACCGAGAGTTCTGTGCCAATTTCTTGATTATTGGTAATGATTTTTTTTAAATAATGTACTATAAAATACCATTTTCTCTTTTATCATTCATTTACGCTTTCAATTCTTACTACTTGCCAAATTTCAAGATTCTAGGTCCACAGGAAGTATAAGTAACGTGACCAAACATTTTTTTGATCAAAACGGGACATAACTTTTTTTTACATGTACTTACTCCTGTTTTTTTATATATGCTTTTTATAATAGACGTGGCGAAATGTGATTCGACAGAGCAAATTTTCATGTCGTCATTTCATATCGGAAAAACAGGACATTATTATGTCCCGGTACCGTCTGTGGGGACATCGAGCGAAACACAGTACGGTACCGTTTAAAATGAGACGTCTGGACACATTACCTATAGGTTTTGTTTTTGTTTCATGAACCCTCGTATCATTGAATTGGGTTGACTTAGACGCTAAAGTTGTCTGTGCTCGAACGGAATGTTCCAGACAGACAGTTTGAACTTTTAGACAGTTTTAATTTAACAGACAGAACGACCGACAGGCAGAACAACAACAAAGTGATACCTCAAGCGTTCCATTTGTTCTTTGGAGTTACGAAACCCTAAAAAATATACAGGTAGGCGGGTAAAGTAAAAGTCAACCAAATTTTTTATTGTTCATTGTAACATTCATACATTCATGTAATAAATAAATAATAAAAACGAGGGTAGACCTATATTTTCCTAGCAATTTAATTAGGTATTAAATTGCTAGGAATTTAGTTTTAACAAATAAACATGTGTTTTCATAGTCATTTTATATTTAAAAATTGCACATTAGTGTTCAACATTAAACAAGATGAGCTTCCAGAGCTTTAGACGCCGCGTTTCTTGAGGAGATTTCTCACTCTACGTCTGGACCCTAGTATCAATGTTTGTAGAGTTTTATTATATTATAATAATGTATATTACTGTAATATATATTCAATAATCTTATTAGTAAAATTGTATTTTTTTTTATTGTAAAAATATAAAAAGATAACGTTTTTAAATAATGCGCAAATAAATGACATGATTATGCTATTATTGTAAGTTGTAACAAGCGTATAAGAATTTTGACGTAGTTCGATTCAAGAGAAAAGAGTTCAATTTTTTATATGGTTTCTAAAAAAGTATAAATATCAATATTTTGAGTTTGACTATTAACGCAACGGTTGTGGCTCCGATCCCACAAATGAATGGAATGGTTATTTAAAATATTTTAATTTCTCTGCTCCAGTAAACGAAGTGCGGCGTTGAGTTCCGCCACTCAACAAGCTATATCAAGAAAAATCGACGGGAAATGAGATAAGTCTTAACATTAAGCTCCCTCTACCTACCCTTACTTTATGCGGGATACTGCGTGAAGCTTCCAGGGTATTCTAATTCACTACCACCGTAACAGGGGAAAGGCAACATAAGACATAACTTCAAGTGAATAGAATGAAATAGGGCCAAACTATTAACATTCAAGGGGCGCTCCGTGTATTAGTTACTTTAACTATGCGTTGATGCGACGCATACGCGCTCGTCGACCACACGGATAGTTCTTGTGAAACTTACTTTGTATGTATAAATATTTATTTTTTCTTATAAAATTTATATTTTACTACGTAATCCTGTAATGGCCAATAAATGTGTTGACATTGTTTAATGTCCTGTTCGTTTTGGGTGGTTGTTTTTTGTTTTTGTGATGGATTTTGTTTTTGTAATCCATCCATGTGTCCAATACTTCTTAATGTATGCATATATTCTTTTAAATGTTGCAGGGTATGGATAGATAACTCAGTGAGAGGAATATTTTTGTTTTAGTTCCATGCTTTATGCCTAGCGGAGTAGACAGAGAGAATGGAGAGCCAAACGCTACCGTCTCTGTACCTTTGTCGCTTCATCCACTATCATCAACTACATTATATTTTTGGTTTCTCGAGATTTTTTTAGATGTAAATGACCATATTTGAAACATGACCTATCTATCTATCGTACATAAAAAATCATCAAAATCCAAACACATCTAGCAAACTAATCGTAAAGCAAAAAACTACATTCAGTGAAATTGACAACCCCCTTTTACTAAGTCGGTTAAAAAGAAGCCAGTATACACAACGGTTAATAAAATTAAGAATTCCCTCCATACTATAATGTAATATTTTAATAGACTCAGCGATGATTGTGTTTCCTGCGACCATTGCGCGTGTATGCACTTTGAATTCATGAATGACAGACAGACATACATACGAATGCATTTAGAATGCATATAATGTGTAAACTCGACCGTTCGATAGATAGATGGATCGTCCAACGAATTTATTGTAAATAAGTATTGAATTTTAATTTTGTTTGATATGAAAGTTTATTGAGTGAAAATTTAAATAAGTTTTGGACTGGATTGACATTATCTTCTCTAAATGCCCGTATGTACAGTCAACGCAACTATGAAGAACAGTGTGCTCTGGCACTAGGTTCCCTCTACCTTCCCTACTATAATAGCTTGAAGAGTGGGAATCGCTTATTGTCACACGTTTAAGTGAGGAGTTGTCACACGTTGGTATAGCAGAATAGATAGAGAAAAACTAGCGTAACTATCGTAAATTTCAGCTAGTGACGGAAGCCAGTGACGGAACTCTATGCACTTTCTCTATCAGAAGGGAGAAAAGAAAAACACGTATGGGTACGTCAGACATTTTCCAAATCATTTATATTCATTTCCACGATGAAATGGAAAACCCAGGGCTCCGGGATTTTCCATTGCAGACGGTTATTTACACTTGTTTTCAACACTCATCTGTCCTAGCTGTACTGGCTACGTTCTTAGCATATTGAAAGGAAAGCATTTTTAAATTTACTGTTTGTTGTAGGTGATTTTAAAATAGATAATAGTTTTTTTTCACGCTGTATAACGAAACGGTTGTGAGTTCAATCGCCAATTGTTCAAGGGAAATGAATTATTAATTTATTCATATTTATTAGTTCTAGTAACAGAGCAGAACGCCGTTGCGTTCCGCCACTCAGCAATGTCTCAAAAATTCGGCCGAAAGTGGAGAATGAAGTGTATTAGCACCAGATTCCCTGCTATATAAGATTTTATTTTTAAAGTCTAAAGCACTCTTGGAACGAAATTGAAGCCTTGGAAAACGGAGTCATTTTTACAATAGACGAAGATTTAAAGAAATCTTACAACCTAAACCGATTTTTTCGTAATAATTTTTTAGCTTCACGATTTATATAAAAAACAATAAAAATAATAAATTGTTAACAACAAATTACACATATATTAACAACGTAGTATATCTTTTGTCGAATGCAACAGGAATATGGATAGGAACGCCTATTAGGCATTTAGGGAACGAACGTATCTTGATTTAAAGTATAGGCGAAAGCGAATAATCTTTAGATAGATAATAAATATAATAATATAAAATATAAATACGTCAATTTCGTTACTTAATCACAGACAACTCACAGGCGAAACTACTGAACTTAAAAAAAAATTGCCATGTTGTTAGGTAAGAAAATATAAGGGAGCACTTAAAAAGGATTTACGGAAATACCCACGAGCACTGGAAAAAACGTAATTTTTTATTTTACTCGTAACGCAAACGCGTACAAAATTACAGGGGACGACTAGTATGTATTAAATGGCAAGATAAATAAAAATATAATATAAGATAATCAATATATGAACCATCGCGTACATTAAGACACCTTACAACTGGACTGCAATCATATTTCTTGACGAATAACAAGTTCTATTCCCGGTTACAGCAATTTCAACAATCGCTGTCACCTCTCCCAATAATGCCTTAGCCCTTTAAAATTCCAAAACCGCATATCTCTCTATAATGTCACATCAGTAACTCACTATGCGCGTGCGCAGCATAGCCCATAGCAACCGCACCACAGGCCCTACTCTCATACACAAGTAAACTATAAATTAACACTCGCCCATCCGTGATTAGATTTAACAAATGTGTAATAAATATGTAATAATAGATGAGATTTACATACATTTTGTACAGAAATGCTTTAATTGGTAACATTGTAATTGGAATTGTAACCGATGGTTGTAGGTTCGATTCTAATAAAGATTATCTTTATATTAAAGTAGTATAAACGATCCGTCGTGGTGCAGCGGCAAGGATATAACTTCGTGCGCTGCAAAATCGATTGGTTGTATGTTCGATCCCCACTCGAAGAAGTAAAATGTTTGTTTACGTTTGTAATTCCATTTTATTCGCTCTGGTGTCGAGGCAAAGCGCGGCATTGAGTTCTGCCACTCAACACGCAATGCCTCCAGAATTCGGCAGAAAGTGGGGAACGGAGTGTCTTAACACAAGGTTCGCTCTGTCTTCCCTGCTGTCTTCCACAATTTTATGCGGGAAAACGGGAAACAGAGTGCTTGTATACCTATTTGCGGGATACAGCGTGAAGCTAATAAAAAAACTAATATAAAACCCACAATATAAAGCAACTGGGAGAAAAGAGGAGCATTCTCTATACGTCTCGCTCACACATCATTATATTATTACCCACGTTGCAGCCGAGCCCGTGATTAGCGGATGATTAAGGATCATTCAATATAATTTTGTAATTATTTATTTATGTTTTAGAGGCGAGTGTGTTTTGTGTACAGTGTGTGGTGAAATGTGAGATGAATCTTTTGTTGTATAGACACTTGTAGTAGAAAGTAAAGAGAATGTAATAAAATTAGATTAGGTAGAGGCAGGGAAACTTAGTGTCAAGACATTCCATACCCCACTTTCCGCCGGTTTTTAAAAAAAATACGTGTTGTTTGGCGTAGCTCGTTGCGCTTTATCTTGTTATCAGAGTGGCCAAATGAAAATATTAAATAATTCATTCTCCCTGAGTGAGTCGGACCAACAACCTTTGTGTTTAAAATCGCACCTTTGTGCCACTGCGCTAGACGGCATCAAACATGATAAGGTACGAGGTATGAGGTAACGGTAGGTTTGACGTAGAGAATGATAAATACAATAATATACTATCTGACGCAATTAAAAAACTAAGATGCCCATTTTATTTAAGACAAATTTAATATTTATCTTTGATTTAAAAAAATCTAATGATAGATATCATTCATTATATCTTATCTAAACAATTTTTGAAAATACACGAATAAAAGAAAGAATGAACATTTGCAAGAAATGGCAATAATATTTATTGGAACTCAAACCCACTATAATTTGAAACACTAAAGTCCAAAAAAGGTATTATAAAGTACAAAAGTTTTATCTAAAAGTCTACAGCCCACTAGGCGTGTGAGTGAACGGCACGCAGTATATCTGCTCACGATCGCTAATGAAATGACCGCGATCGTTTTCTAGCCATAAAGATACACACTGCTGTATCAAGTTCCCCTTTGATTTATTGGAACCTGGAATATTATGGAGCTCAGTAACCGAAACCGAAGCTATCGAATGTCCGAACTAAATTTCTATATTTAGGTAACCATGATCAAATCTAGTATTAAAGTTTCGGTTATTTATGGACATGGGCAGAGTTAGCTTCACGCTGTTCCCACACACAGCAGGCAGAGGAAACCTAGCGTTAAGACACACCGTTCACCACTTTCCGTTGAATTCTGAAGGCATTGCGTGTTGAGTGGTGGAAATCAACGCCAAGCTTCCACACCAGACACCAGAGCGAAGAAATGAAAATATACTCGTCTGATAAAAAAACCGCGGCATTAAGCTCTTCCATTCATCACGCTATCTCTCAAGACTTGGGCGGAAAGTGAGGAACGGAGTGTCTTAACACTGTCGTCTTAAAATCTTATATATTTTTCTTAACATTAAAACTACTGTATGTATCGTACACATAGATTATAGCACCGCGGCCTACAAACAACAGCTATTGGTAGGTCATTATTGCTTATCAGAGTAAACAACTCTAGTAAGATATCTTTTCCAAAGCATTTTATATAAAATTGATCGACAAATGTGAAGCTGCTTAGTTTGTAAGTAATGGATCGTGGGATCGACATTTTGTATATGTTTGTTTGTAGTAGTTACACAACTTTTTGAAATGGAATTACATGTTGATGATGTTTTTGACTTTATGCCCCACAAATAGTGATAAATAACGGAACTCAATTACGATTGGCTCGAGAAGTGAAAATAAGTCACTGAAATTACAGTAAGTAGATAAATTCATAATTTTAATATAAATTTAAAAAAATAAAAAAAATCGCGAGGCCAGTTTTGACGCTCAGCACAGGCTGCGATTGCAAACGCGATAATTTGTGTATTCGATTTCCACTCGAAGAAATATTTTCATTTTTGTCTTGTTCTAGTAGCGAAGCAAAGCGCAGCGTCGATTTCCGCCACTCAACACGCTTCTGTTACTTTGTTCTGTTAGTGTCTCAATGGGAACAAAGAGTCTTAATACACGATTACAGATTTCCCTTACCCTACGTGAATAACACAGCGTGAAACTAAAAAAAGAAAATTTTTGACCGACTGACCGACTCAGAGAAAAAAATATCATGTATGATATACACTGAATAGAAAAGAAGGTAGTGTAAAGTTCTTTCGTTCATTAAAAATATAACATTAAGCCTAATCTAACTCTAAGTATTGCCATATGAAACAAACCACGTTGTTAGGTTCCGCCATATAACCCGCAATGAATTCCGCCATATAACTCGAATTTGAGCGTAAAATGTAGAACAGTATTCTCAGATAGCTTGTTAAACGGCATAAAACCGTGAAACTAACTAGAATAGGAAACACCTATGTATATAAAAAAAACAATCCAAATGAAATCTGAACCTATAGCCCTTGCGTTCAGTCGAGCACATCCCAAAACTACGCCTTAATTAGGTCATATTTAAATATAAAAGAATGAACATTTATGATGGGGTTTTATAGCGTCATAATTGTTTTACTAGCAGCTTGTTATTCCTGTAGGTCAGAAGCTTATTAGATATGTTACAATGTCGTATAATTCTTCTGTAGTTGAGTGGAGTCCTTAATTATATAATAAAAAAAGTTAATTGCAGGATAGACAGAGGGTACCTAGTGTTAAGACATTGCTTATTGAGTGGCGGAATTCACCACCGTGTTCTGTCTAGTTGCCAGTACGAGAAAATGTTATTTATAAATTCCCCGAGTGGGGGTAGCACAGAACTATCGCACTTACATTCAGACACCACTCAGACCCACTGCGCCACGATAGCCTAATTTTTTTTTGATATTGCAAAACACTTCACTTTCTTAGCATCGAGCTTCGTCTAGTTGCTAGAGCGAGGAAATAAAAATAACTCATTTCCCTAAATGGAATTCTCACCCACTACCACTGTGCTTACAGTCATATGCTGTGCCGCTGCGGCCTGTGTCGTCCCAAAAAACCTTTTTAATCAAAAATACCTTTTAAAAATGTACCTACGATTGAACTTTTTAAATTAATTAGAATTTATATTATTATAAGCTAAACACCCCAAATAGACATTAAAAGATAATTGTTTAGATAAAATGCATTCGGTCCGAAATCAATCAGGTTTTATCCGAAAGATTGAGCATTACTAATGAGATACACTCGTTATTTTCAATTCCAACAAACTGTAACAATCTTCGAAAGAATCTGTGCTTGTTTACAACAAACGATACGACATTTTTTGGATACGATACGATTTTTAATCTAAATAATAAGCAAAAGGCAGCGTCACGCTTTTTATCGCTTAGCAGAATAGACAGAGAGAGCCTGGTGTTAAGCAGTCTGTGCATGGGGCACAGACTGCTTAACACCAGGCTCTCAGGCACCGTCCAAATGCCCAATGCCGCTCTCTGTCTGTCAGAGTAGGGAAATGAAAATAAATTCAATACTCAAATGAAAATATATTCAAATCGAAATCATAATAGTGTGTCAGACGCTGACCCACTGAGCCAGTTAAGTTTCGATGTCCAATCAGTTTGATCCCAAAAAATCAACTAATTTTAAATTCGTACTAAAACAAAAATTCTGATATAATTTAACTTTATAAAAAAAGATATCGATATGATTGAAAATACGATGCGGTTCGGTATCAGTTCGATTTCCAGTAAGCAAAAGAGATTGAGGAATAAATTATATTTATTTTTTCAATCTCACAACAAGACAAAGCGGGTGGTTGAATTCAAGGCACAATATCTTTAAAATGAGGAAGGAATGCCCTCACACTACCCTGCTATGGGGAAGACAGCGTAAAACCGATTTATAAAAAATATCGTCAGCATTAAACTATTCACATCGAAGGTGTTAAAAAGATATAACAAAAACACATAAAAAACTTTAGTCAACAATCTTCAAAGATCTTAATTGGGTTGGGCGGTATGCGTGGTATGTCACAGGCATTTTATTACACGTTTTGCGTGAAATCTTTGTTCTTTGTCTCGTAATTTTTTTTTCGCTTGATTGTTTTCAACGTGACATCTGTCAATGTCAGCGTACGTCAGTCTGTGGGGACATTTCACTTTTAAATTACACTTGGATTTTTGTAAAGCTTGAAAAAGTTCAGTTTGCGTCTTCTTTTTGTTTTTTTTTTAGTATCACGCAGTATCCCGCATATAGCAGGGAATACAGACGGAGTCATATTAAAATACTCTTTCCTCACTTTCTACACAAATTTCCAGACATTGCGTGTTTATTGGTTGAATTCAAAGCCACTCTCCGCGCCTCAAAGATCTCTCTATTTTTTTCTGAATACACGATTGTACTTATTTTTTTTCAATTATTTCGTTTAAATTGTATTTTTAACTGTTGTAAGATGTGCCTTCATTATTACTTGATTAGTGCTACCTATTTTGTAGGTATTTAAATGTACTCTTGCCACTTATTTAGAAATTTTGCTTTGCGCTTTATTTTGTCCAAATTGCTTAAGGTTTTACTTCAAAGGCTGGACTCTTAAACTTTGTAAAGGAACACATGACGTGGAATTCGTTCATAATTCTCCACCGAGCCGATTTACGAGACAGCTCACTAAGAAATTTCGCATTTCGTATGTTAAAATTTACTTTTTAGTTGGCTGTTAACTCCCAGTAGCGCGGATTTTTGTATAACAATTATTTCTTTTCGACGTCGGATATTTATTAAGTAGCAAATTAGAAAGTGTATTCATTTAAGATTTTTAAATTTTTTTTTCATATTCGACTTGCGAGTTGAAACGCTATTGCTAGTTAAAGTGAAGCTTTCCAGTAATTATTAAGGATACTTGTTTTAAAGTTAAGTAGTTAGCTTGGGGATATTCCTAAATCTAATTACGAACATTGAACTCCAACAAGAAACATTGTATCCCACACCAAGTAGTGTAGGCAGAGGGAAACTGAGAATCTGATGTTAAGACACTACGTTCCCATTAAACCGTTCCATACTTTACGCCGAATTCTGGAGACCGCGCTTTGTCTCGTTACCAGTGCGAAATCAGAAATGAAATGAAAATAAAATTCAAACAATAATGATTTCCTTTTAGATTATTCTCTTGTTAGAAAATGCTGGTGTAGGTTCGATTTCCACAAGTACAATTAATTGATTTCAATTTCTCGCTCCGGTAACAAGACAAATGGCGGCTTTGAATTCCGCCACTCAACACGCAACATCTTGAAAATATACCGATTCGTGGGAAACTGGGTGTCTTTACACTAGGTTCCATTTGCCTAACCCATTACATGCGGGATATAGCACGAAACTGAAAAAAAAAGATATTTAAGCTTAAGAGAAACAGACTAATATATTTAACTAACAACCTGAAGCGAGC
>DWGR01003292.1:0-12376 GCA_018247715.1 Heliconius burneyi | reverse complement strand
ATGCAATATTTTAAAAATAGAGCAGAATTGTAAGAACTGTGTGTCTTAATACAATTAGATTCAATTTACCTCATCCCGATACATACCCATAAAAACTTGTAAATATTAACAACAAACAGAATTGAACCCACTATTATACTCAAAAAGCAATAGTTCTTCAACATAACTTAATTTCACCAATTACAAAACATTTTTACAGCTACCCACAACTATTTATCAGAATGTATTTTATTCGTATCGCAACGTAAACTACAATTATGCGGCTTTCGCAGTTTCCTCTGCCACGCCAGCGGACGCATCTATAATTTTTACACTGAAAATATTACTACCAAATTGTTTCGTGGTATTTTTGAAAATATATTAAAATAACTTGCTAATTTTATATTTTATATTTCAAATAAGGAACGGTACAGCGTCGGACGGTTAATGCGACGGTTTTGGGTTCAATTCCCACTCAGAGGATGTACTTTCATTTCCTCGGTTTGGTTATTGTCTCTTAGGCTTAGGGTTATGGAATAGGATATATTTATAATTAAGATTGAAGAATAACGCTATTAGGATATATTTATAATTAAGATGACAGTTATGTTAGTCTATAATACAAATGTATTTATTAATATTTACCCTCCTTTGTTACAGGTTTTGTCTGTTGGTATAACACAATTCATGTATGGTAGAATTAGAAGGAAAAGCTATTGACGGTAAGTTTGTATGTGTATTGAATTATTGAAGTATTATACAAATATGTATTTTCGTAATATAATTCTGATGCGTCAATTTTTTAAGACATTGTGTCTTGAGATGCGAAATTCAACGCCACACTACCTTTGTCTAGGTACCGGAAGATACGAAATTAATTAATTCACAAGTAAGAATCGAACCAACAACCGCCGCGCTTACAGATCAGACTTTACATTACCTGTACTGCTCTACGATTTCATTTGCCACTCACGTTTCAAAATGAGGCCAAACTACGAAATAGGTTTCCGATATCTGTAGCTTATCAACCTCTAACTTACACAGTATGAAGTCCTTACATCTCGTTAGATAGTTGATTACATACAACTTAATTATCTGAGCGGTTTGCTCAAGAGGTTTTCAATATGTCTCGGGTTAACAGATTCAATCTTGTTAATATTATATTAGCAAAATTGAATATATTAATGTAATTGATATATATATATATATATATATATATATATATATATATATATATATTGAGGCTTTCGTGGCGCAGGAGCGCAAACGTGACAGGTTGTGGGTTTGACTTCCAGTAGAGGAATTTAACTTTTATTAAAATATTTTAATTTCTTGAAACTGGTGTCGAGGCAAAACGAGGCAGTGAGTTTTGAAACTCAAGAAGCTATGAATTCAGAACCACTCTCCACTGAATTTTAGAGGCATTGCATGTTAAGTAGCGGAACTTAACGACGCGATCGAAGGTAATATCATAATACAACTATGTATATTTAAAAAATGCATATATATATGTACATTTTCTTACAAGTAAAATTAAATATATTTTCAACTTTATACTGCTTTCTATCTCTGTTCTACTGATCATTAAGCGTTATCTCTGAGTTATTAAATACTTTAAGTATAACAGCTATCTATAAAATATTTACCCCATTCCACTTTCTAACCTTCACAATAATTAAGTACGACTGTGAGAGAGACAAGTGTACATTCAATTATCACTGTACTTTACTCGCTCTGGTAATGAGGCAAAACTCAGCGTTGAATCCCACCGCATACGCAATGCCTCCAAAATTCTGTGCAAATTGGGCAACGGAAGTACCTTACTACTAGATTTCCAGGCTCCCTAGGGTGAAACCTAAGGCTAAGGTAAAAACATATATAAAAATTAAAACATACCACAAAAACCTACAAAAATTAACTTACATATCAAAACCCAACTAACCCACTACATACCACGCAATCAAACGCTAACGTCATTATGAAACTAAAAAACAACTAGGGCTGCTGTTTTCGCAAACACCATTGAAATGGCAGAGGCGGCTCGCGACAACTGACAAGTGGATAAAAAAAATATTTTTCTAAAAAACAATGTGGTGAAACCGCGTTCACGCTCTCCTAGTTTTTGGCAACTGTAAAAATATATGTTTCAAGTCTTTTTGCGTGTTTTGTGGAGTGGTTTCGTTTTTTCGGTTCACGCTTTATCTCGCATATAGGCAATAGGCGGAGGAAAGCACTTAAGATTAGTTAAGGCACCGTTCCCTTACTCAGTGCTTAATTTTTGATTTTGCGGAATGACCGACAGAACTTAGTGATACCCTTTTTCTTGTTACGCGAGATTTTTTCCTTTACTCTGAATTGAACGTACAATATTTATATTAAGATTAAATTAAATATATTTTTTATCATTTCTTCGTTCTGATAACGCCGCCACTTAACACGCAATGCAACCAAAATTTGGCGGAAACTGATCGAGCAAGTGTCTTAACACAAGGTTCCCAGGTCCCACTTTCTTCTCCAGGTCCCACTTGTTATTAATGAAACACAATGTAAAGCTTAAAAAAACAAACAAATAAGCCTAATTGCCACTCAAACAGAAAACGTTATTTATCTTCATTCTCGATCGAAGGTAAAAAATACACAAAAGACAGCGCTTCATAAACAAAATCGTAAGCAAATATCACGAATAAAGTGAGAAGTTCCTTCTATTTACTCCGCGCTCCTAAACTAAGGTCGAGCAAGAGGTGTGAACGAAGGACACTTGTAACAATGGGACCTAATTAAAAGTATTTTGTAAATATGTCAACAGTTCTTCAGCCACCGAAAATGATGAGGACAAGTGAAATATAATAATGTTGCGTAATCAAAACAAGATGATGTCTCAAGTGTTTTTACCTAAAATCAAATCAGCTTCACGCTGTATCCCGTTCAGATACTCCGTTCCCCACTTTCTGCCATATTCTGGAAGTTCACTGCGTGTTGAGAAACCAGATCCTAGCGATTATTGGATATATATAAAGTTTTTGAAAATGTAATTTCGTCATTATAGTAGTTTGGTTTTTAATAATCGATAAGAATTTTTAATCGAAAAAATGAATGGCAAAGTAGTTAGTAGTGTTTAGCTCAAATTTTAATTGAAAGAATATTTTTAAACTGACTGTAGAGCTAAATTGGCTTTATTAGATATTTTATACTCATAAAATATCTAAATAGGAACTATACGACTATTTTCTCTCTACTATCATACTAAGGCAATCATGCCTTTCAAAAAATATATAAAGAAAGCCAGACTTACATAAAAACAAACAGCCACTATCCCTACATTGTATAATAAGGTAAGGTTCATAACACGACTAGCTCCCAGCACTACAGTAGGCAGAACGGAATATCTCACAGGAACTGTTTTAATTACACTTTAGTCCATCACTCGACTCCCTGACCTCATACTCGTATGAAATACCTCACGTGCTTAAAACCACCAACAAAAGGAACAAAAAATGTAGACTATGATTTAATTTTACACCGTTATAGTAGTTTTAGTTGAGTTGTGTGAGAGGGCTGAATTAAAAATAAGATGTTCTGCCAGATTCTTTTTTTCCTGTAGAATGTTTTCTCTTTACGCTTTATCCCTGCAAACTTAGAGACGCTGACACTACGGTCCCTATGTACATCTTTTGCCTCGTCCACTGTCATCAGCTTCTTCACATACTCGTAATATGCCTTCCGAGAAATTCTTATATTTTTAACCGACTTCCGGTAAGTAGGGGTTATCAATTTAACTGTATTTTTTAACCAACTTCCGTAAGGAGGAATTAATGAATTTGAATATTTTTTTATGTTTGTTACGATAGAACTTTTAAATGGTTAAACCGATTTTGATGATTCTTTTTTTATTGGAAAGAATACACTTCAAGTGTTGTTTGATGAAAGCTTGCTTCGGTTCTGATTACAGGATCTGGTGGACGTCCTTTGTTTTTTAATTTGGTATTGTTTTGATTTACTCAAAAATTTATAGGTATTTTTTAATTTTTGCTTTTTTTCCATTATTTCGTCGCACATTTTCTCCATTTGCAAAAACTCCCTGACCACGTTCTACATTCTAACTATAATATCTTTGCTAGTACCTTTTATTTCGTGTCACTCATTCTCTTAACTTGCCCAAACTATTCAAGCACATTCTTCTTTCTTACTGTAACATCCTCGCTAATGCCTTCTATTTCATGTTATAGTCATTGCGGTTTCGTACAACTAAAATATGTCAGGATATTGATTTTTTCTCCACAACATTCATTTTTTTTCGATTATTCTTCTGCCACTCACGTTAAGAGTAATGTCACGTAACGTGGGTGGCAACGTCACGCTGTCGTGTAACTCCAGCTATGCATTGTGTACTGTCAAACGACCAGTGCTGACATTTCCCCGTCTCATTTGTGAGTGTAGTTCATGTGTTGAGTGGCTTACTTAACGACGTCCCTCGTGTTACCGGGTCACGGAAATGAAGACAATTTAGATATAACGAATCCGCTAAGTGATTTGCACTTGCGATGGTACGTGACAATCAGACATTGCTCGAGTGTTACTAAAATAGGGTCACTTAAGTAAAGAAAAAAAAACTATCTCATCACTTTCATTACTTTTCTTCCTTCCTTCCTAAGAGGGGTTCCTCTTTATATATTTATTTCTCAAACTATAGATATATTATAACGAAGGATAATTACACCTAAATCTTTATATAATGAATAGGGTTGTCAAGTTTGTGACTAACCTCCAACTGTACTCATAAATCAATTAAATAGTTATGCTAGTTCATACAACAAAAATTCATATTTAATGTTTGGCGCTAGAACTCTTCATACATGTGTATGGGCCATACGTGCCAAAATTCGTCTTAATATCTTAGCGTTTTGGGTAATAAATAAAATGTACTGCAGTTAGCGTTTTTAATAAATTAAGATACTGAAATTTCAATGGTTGGGACCATTTACCATTAAAGTAGAATAGAGAAATTTTCGAATGAATTTTATATTGGATGGATATTTCATATTTGATGGATTGAATATACGCAATGTCTCAAATCCGGACAGAAAGCTTTAAATGCAGGTTTCTAATACTAAGTTTTCACTAACCCAATCTGGCCTTATGGGTCCCCCCCCCCCCCATAAGAGGGCAGTGGAAAAAAATTGTGTCCTAAATCGATGAAGTATTTTATCACTATATCCTCTTTTTTAAACCTTAGAATAAACACTATTCAACTAACTAAAAATAAAACGCAACAGCAATTTAAACCTATTCAAAAATAAAATGCCTATAAAAACTGTAATTTCCTTTGTGCTTTAGAATTCAGTTAGTGCATGTTCAAAGACAAATACGTCAGCAGGTTTCAGCTTTAGAGGCGCGTTGATTGCGCGGTCGCCATTGTTAATCCTGCCCGCGGTATTGTTGCCCTGTGAATGGAATACTGTACTTTTGTACCAACCGAGAATAGGCGGAAATTAGATTGTGTGGGGTGTGGTGATTTTTGGATTGTTGTTTTCTAAATATGTTTGTTGGAAGTCTTGTCTTTACGCTGTATCCCGCAACAAAGCAAGGTACGCAGGGGGAGCCTAAAACATTTCGTTCCCCAATTTCCACCAAATTCTGGAGGCGTTTTGTATTGAGTGGCGGAACTCAACGCTACGCTTTGCCTCGACACTAGAGCGAATAAATGAAAAACTAAATTCAAATAAATTTTTAAATCCTTCCAGTGGGAATCGAACCCACGACAGGTCGATTTTACAGTCACACATTGTGCCCCTGCGCCGTAAAAAGACTGTAAAGAATTGATTGTAATCTGTTAGTTAATTTATAGTTGGGGAATCGATCTCCACAAGAAGATTAAATTATTATCGTCTCTCTGGTCTCCTAAAATCAAGCACGGCGTTAAGTTTTTAGAAATAGATTGGAAAGTGGGGAGCGAGGTGTATTAATACTAGGTTTTTTTATACCTAAATTCCTATATACGGGATAAAGCGTGAAACTGGAAGATAAATATAACACAATACACTATAATATATCTCCTAATATAATATAATAAAAAGAAAAAATGTCAAAATAACAAGATTCCACGCGCTGAACTTGAAAATATATGAAACTTTTTTTCGCCCACAGCTTCATTAGCGTAGCTGTATGACATAATTTGTAAAATCTTTTTTGTTTCCGTTTCTTTCGAGATATCCTCTCTCATTGCTACACTACCCGTAGACTTCATAAAACTTATTTCAGCGTTTAACACCGCGTTTAGCGCACTTGTAGTCATATTAGTTTCTAGATTAATATAAATAATTATTATTAAGAGCAAAAACTAACATCAATAAAGATAAAAATATCACAATATACCAAATATATTGGTGTGAATTCCTAAGTAATTGTGTTCCCTGCGAATAACTCCCGACAATAAGCGCGGAACAATAAGTCATAGCGTGTGAACAGTTTCAACAAATAACATACGTATTGTACTCGATAGAGACACTCTATGTCACTTTATATGGGAATAACATTAGTTATATAATTTATGTATATATAGATTGTTTTACTAATAAATTCAGCCTTGTATTAAATAATATCTAGCTTTAATTTTACAGGGTACTTCTGGGTTCTATTCCCACTCGAGGGTATCCATAGGCGTATTTGGAGATAGTTTCCAGAATAGTTTTGGACTTTGAAAAGACTAGCTTAAAACAGATTTATTCGTGTAATAATCTTTGGAACATTATTCAAGGATATTTTTTCTAAATAAAATTTCTGAAGTGGGCGCAAAATCTGGGGTGGATAAGGACCACCCGGCCTTCCATATTCCTATGCCCTATCCCATCCCATGACGTAAGGATTATTTTAAATTCCTCGATTTGGTTAGCCAAAGCATTACATTTTTTTCAACTTTAGTCTGTATTCAGAATCTAGCATGACCAGAAAGAGTTAAAGGAGTTACCGTTCTCCACTTACGTCTGAGTTTGTAACGTACTTTCCGTTGTACTTTGAATTGAAACAGACAGAGTAAGAAAATGCTCATTATTTACAAACCAGTGAGGGAATCAAACCTTAAACCACCACACTTACAGTTGAACTTATATAATAAATCTTAAAATAGTAAAATATAGTATAATCATTACAGTATTTCTTGTGAAAAATCGTTTGCATTCGATTTTTCAGCGTTAACGCCCCGCTAGCGTCCTTACGTTATCGAATATGAAAGTGTTCTTACTCAGCAAAACCTTTCTACTGCCGCGTTAAAAGAAAACTCTAACTGTAATGTCATATAGTATTATTATATAAAAATTAATATTTATTTTTAATTTTCCCTGTATCCCTCATGTAGCAGGTTAGGAGGGAACCTAATATTAAGACGCCCCGTATCCACTTTCCGTAGAACTGGAGGCATTGTGTTTTGTGTGACACCAGAGCGAGGAAATGAAAAGAAATTCTTTTTCATAAATATGAGGCAAAGTAGGCAAAGCTAACCTGATGTTAAGAGTGAGACACTCCGTTTTGAACGGGTTATTTCAAAACGGAATGTCTAATTTTTCACTTTCTTTTTATTTTTTGTATAGTCATATTTTTGTATATTTATTAAAAAATCTACTAATAGAGTAATAAAATAACTTTTACTAAAACCCTAGTAACGTTTAAATCGGACATTGTGTACTGCCGGCGAAATTGTGTCAGTAAAATTGTTATGTTGAGTCGTAAATTTTTTTGTTAACATTGACTTAGTGATCCACTAATAAATCTACGTAGAACAAATATTGTTGGTGCACTGAAATATAGTTAAATATTTTTAGTTTTTCATACTATACGAAAGCGGCGGCACATTGTCGGACTGTAATGGCTGTGGGTTCGATTCCTACTCGAGAATGTGCGGTCTACCCTGCCATAAGCCTGTTCCGTGTAAAGCTAAAAAGAAGTACGAACTCACAATCATAATGTATACAAAACACTTTCTCACTGAAGTAAGAAAAAACATATAAGTAATATTTTTTTATTCGAAACTCGAAGTTCAACCATACACATATTGTAGTATGTATGTCAAGGTTTATCTTTATGACAATGACACATATAAAAATATTTTATTAAAGTTATGTGTTATTTTTACGTTACATAAACTGGAAGTAGTCAATAATGGTGCTGGGACGCAATTGTGGGACTGTAAACGCGACAGAGTGTGGGTTCGACTTCCCCTCGAGGAAATGAAATAATTAATACTTTCATTTTCTCGCGGTGGTCCTAGAAAATTCAGCGGAGAGTTCACTCTGCCTTCTCTTCTGTATGAGAGATACATTGTGGATGTTAAAAAATATAACACGATCTTACTACTTTAACTGTTTTAGTTGTTAGTTTTGCTTAACAGCATTGGATGTACAAAATTAAGGGTCTGTAGGTTATTTAAATGTTAAAGCGATTTATAATTTTTAGACATCGTAGGTATATTTGAGGGACCTAATTTCTTTATAGCTAATTGTAATGAAGCTTAGTGAATAATTTATTTTTCCATTTAATTTAATTTTGACAGGCTTTTGTTTGTGGACTTTCTACTCGGAGTAATTAATTACCATAAATATCTCGCTCTGGTAGCCGAACAAAGTATAAGAGAGATAGAGCATAAGAAAGTGTTAATATTATTTAGTAAAATACAAATATTATTTTTAACATTGTTAAATAATATGAGTATAGCGGAGATATATGTTGGAGCAAACTAAGAAATGGCTGAGGCATTAGAAAGGATATTACAAAAATACTTTAGTTAGAATGAAATTGTGATAATAAATCTAATTTAACCAATTTAAACTTTTAAAATTGAAGAAAATACAGAGAAAAATAAAATTTTTTCTTCATCTACCCACAAAATGTAAAAAAAAATTATTATAAAAAGCCAATCTCAATCTCCAATTCTCGATGTCAAAATTTGTTCCAAAACCCAAATCAACATTGAGAAACGCAATAAAGAATACAATTTTGAAAGAGTTCAGCAAAATTGTAGAATTTGATCGAAACAAATCTGTTTTGTCTCGTATCCTAGATCTGGATTTAGGAACCGACGGAAAATTTTTGAAAAATACCTTACTTTAGTCTATTTCAATCTTGCATTGAATACGTTTGCATATTCATTCTAAGATTACCTTTTATACTCATTCTCGGATCAAACGAAGCTCGAACATTCACGTTATTAAAGTCGCTACATTACTCGCTCTATCTATATTATATTCTTTAAGAGATGTTATTACGTGAAGAAAATACATTTTGTAGAGCTTCAAGCTGTATACCGAAGGAACCTGGGAACCTAGTAATAAGACTTACGTTTCCCATATTTCGCAGAATTCTTGTGACTTTGCGCGTTAAGTGATGGAACTCAACGCAGCGCTTTTTCTTTAAACAATCTATATTTTATTATTATTATAATTTATTGCGCTTACATTAAAATATTTATTGATAAAATATTTTTTCCCACTTTTTTAGACGTAGCAGGGTAAAGTCAGTTACTTTCGAGATATTATGTGTCGAGTGGTGGCATTCGATGGCACGCTTTATCTTACTAAAATAACCAAAAAAAGAGAATTCAATCCGACTGAGGATCGAAGCTTCAAACAATATATATGTAATCAGTTTTCCGACTACAGTATTATTAAAATTATAAAATAAATATATTAAATAAACTATTACATGAAGTAGTCTTATGAAAGTAAACATTAAGTCCCAAAGTCATAAAAAATGTTCCATAATTGATAGTTCAGTAAGTAAAGAGTAGTTTCTTTGAAAAAAATGAAAAAGATTCACTAAGAAGTTACCATATAAAGGTCAGTGAATGGACGCGAAGTACTCCACAGTAATAAAACGAAAGGCTTTTCTCTTAATTACTTTCATAAGATATCTATAATGTTTTAATTTTTAAGGATTCTTTTAAATCGCGTTGGCATTCTTCAGTCGTAGCTAATTATGGCATATTTTTTTTATTTACTCAAACGCATACGCTCGATAAGCCAAAACCGGAAAAGTGCGAATCAAATTCGCCCATCGAGGGTTCCGTACCAATTTTAGGAATAACAGATCAACGGGAAGTACTATTTCTGATTTTTAACTATTTTACGCTGTTTCTCACATAAAGCAAAATATTTAGTAGGAACATTGTATTGACACTCTCCGTTTTCCATTTTCTGTCGACTTTTGAGGAGCTTTTCCTCGACACTAGACGACGCTAGAGCTAGAGGGATATTTAATTTCCTTGAATGAGAATCGAACTCACATCATGTCACTATCACGTTAAGTTATTCTGGCTCCATGATATTATATATATAATATATCATAACACATGGCTTCTAATTGAAATTATATGTAGGAAATTACTCATGTTCTGAAAATGGTTAAAAGTTTAAAGTCCCAGTGTAGAAATCTGTCACTCTCACTTCAAAATAAACAAAACATTACACTGAATATATATAAAAGTTATGAAATATACTTAGAAAAGCGATGGAATAGCTCCGATGCCTACTTTAGACAATAACTTATGTTCACCCTGGTCATATAGGTAGGGGCCACTCTACACGCAAGCATGCAATGGTGGAGAACGGAGAGTCTTTATAGTACATTCTGCCTACGTACACATACCAAAGCGTGAACTTCAAAAAAAATAATTGAATGCATTGAAACTGCGTCCAATTAATCTTGTTTTTTTTATTTATTCTGATTTATATGCATAGTGCAGTAAATGAAGTAGCTATATGTCAAGGGAAATATTTAGTACAGTGGCTTTGTTGTGCAAAGCGTAAATGTTGATTGGTTTTACTTAATTACAAGTGTTTGTTCGTGTATTGTAAACAAATATATTGTTCGTTAGAATATCATGAATATTTTGACCAAAATTTTAGTTTTAGAGGATTTTTTGGTGCATACGAGTACATTATAGATTTGTGTTAGGGCTTAGAGTTCAATACCTACTGGATTACTATTAGATAAATAAATTATTTAAACATATTTATATAAATATTATTTAAATAAAATAAAGATTTCATTTCAAATTGAGGATTCAATCGAGGAGCGGAACTTAAGGGCAGAAGATAATGTCAATGTTTTCCCTCAACCTAGTTAGTCAGATAACAATGTTAGATCCACGAAAGACAAAATGTTAAGAATTGGCCAGATTCTCACTCAGGGGAGAGATTTATTTCTATTTCTTTGCTCTGGTAACAAGACAAAATGCAGCGGTGAGTTCCACTGATCAACACGTAATGTATCGAATATTGGGCGGTGCGTTGGTGTAAAGTGTATTCGCAGAAGATTCCCAGGCCAATCTCTATTCTGCTTATAAAATATAAAAATCTTTAAATTCAGGGAAAAATCCACTTGTTTATAACCAAAATCACCATGATTTAAGTGTAAATCCATGTGGTAGAATCCAAACCAGAACCGGCGTTTCTCAGGAAGTTCGTTCTTAGATAGAAAACTCTGCATTTGACATTTTATTTGCGGAAAGCGCTTTGTATGTATGTCTTATACGATAGGAAAATATTTTTTTTTTACAATTCCTTGTTGGTGAATGCATTTTGTGAAAATATTTTTTTTCTCTTTATTACACTGCATCCCGATCATAGCAAAAGAGACACAAGGTACTAACTTAATATTAAGAAGCATTCCTCACTTTCCGCCGAATTCTCGAGGCCTCTGCCTCGGAGCTAGAGCGCGGTAATGATAATTAAAACTCAAACAAATTTCGTTTCCCCGAATGGAATTCGAATGTACAACTATGGCGCTTAAAGTCGCGCACTAATATCCTTCCGCCACGACGGCCTCTATTATATATTTAATGAAATCAGCTTCACGTTGTATCCCGCAACCGGCAGGGTAGGCACAGGGAACCTAGTGTAAAGACACTACGTCCCCCATTTCTGCCGGATTTTTGATTATATATTTTGGTACATAATATTGGATTTTTTTAATAAATTAATTTGTAGTAGGTGTAAATATTGTAGCTGATGTAAATGCTGTTGTGGCAGTTCTGTTAGACAAATGGCGTAGAGTTCCAACACTTAACTTTTATGGTAAAAGGAATGACTCCATAAAATTTACTAAAATTGGGGAACGGAAGGTCATGGTTATATTGTTTAATGCAACTTAAAAGTCTTCAGTACTTTTTATTCTGTATTTCCTGCCTGGTTTTCTTTTTGTGTTTGTTTTTCATTTTTTTTAACTTTCACACACTGTGTAGGCAGAAAGATCCTAGTATTAACATACTCCGTCCCCCACTTTCCGCCAAATTCTGGAAACATTGCGTGTCGAGTGGTGGAAGTCAACGCTGTGCTTTTGCCGCGATACCAGAGCGAAGAAACGAAAATATAAATTTAAATAAATATTCCATTTTCTCGAGTGGAGATGG
>DWGR01003291.1:0-12377 GCA_018247715.1 Heliconius burneyi | reverse complement strand
TCGCTTAGAACAAACATTTAGGTACTTTATTGTTATGGTATCATGTTTGCTTTGTAAGTTAAAATAAATTTAATATACATTATTACAATGTCATAAATTAATAATTACATAAAGAAATAAAGGTGAAATTAATTCTGTATTCATGGTTTTTAAGTTGTTTTTGCGTCTAAATACACTTTCAGTCAATCATACGATACTAAAAGTTTTACTGTATTTTAAAACAACATGGGCGGTTTCAATCTATCACACCTTGTCTTGTGAATAATAAAATTTTCTAACTTTTTAAACTTTTAAATAACGCCCCTTGTAAACGTATAAATTATCCAGGCAACACATGAAAACATTTTTCGACTTTTCCTATTTTATTTATAGTATAATATACATATATAAAATGTAAAATAGCTTACAAGGGCGGACTTATCTCTATAAGAAATCTCTTCCAGCCACATGGAAGCGGATGAAAAGCAAGTTGCGGTGTAGAGACCATTAATGAAAATATATATATATATATATATAATATTAAAAATTTATAAACATAAAACATACTATCTTTAATTTATATAGATATCAATAGTTTAATTCAGAACTGTTAGTTGTTCTAACCATATCATCGCTGTACTTTAAGCTCGTCGGACTCATACATACCAAAATGGACGAAGCCACAAGAAAAGCAGCCAAAATGGAAATTGACGAATCATTGATGCTGAGCACTTTCAGCATGAGATGGATAGGTCTGTCCTTTGATAAGCCACGGCATGCCGCCTCTTACTTTCGCCAAAAACTTATTTTCTCTCTGTCCATCTGCGGTATCTGCTGTCACGTTTCCACGGAATTCATTAACATAATCCTCACGTTCGCCAGCTCGCCTCGTGTCGAAGATGTCGTTCCGCTCTTTCATACCTTTGGCTACGGCGCTTTGAGTAAGATTTTTTACTTAGTGTTGAATTTTTAACTGTTATAGTATTTATTATGACTGTTTTTTATTATTTGATCGATTAGGTAATTTTATATTTGTTTACACAATTACGGCTTGTAGTATTTTCAAGTTTTATGTTTATGTAGATTTAAAATTTTAGAATCTGTTTTTTTTTTATTTAAGTGTTTTGTAATAGCAAACAAGGCCAACAGCAACTGAATTTAAATACGAAATTATATAAATATTTAATTGTCACACTCGATTAACATAGCAAATTAACTAAAGGAATGAGACGAGAGAACTAAAGAAATTTTCTGTAGTTGAATCTTTTAAGCCTTTAGCATTTTTCTAAACAAACTATGACTTATTTCAGGTATTGCAAAAGTATTTGTTTTATGGTATAAAAACAAAGTGTTCGGAGAGCTAATTGAGGAACTCACTGGAATATGGCCGATGCCACCTCTTGACGAAGACGCGCTTGGAATTAAGGAAAAAAGTTTAACCGCTTTACGCATTAGCCATCGCTGTAAACTTTATTTCACTATATTTCTATATTTTATAGGGGTCGGTCATGGCACAGATAAGACTGATAAGACTGATAAGAGTGTGTGACTGTAAGCGCAACTAGTTGTGGGTACGATCCCCACTCGAGAAAATGGAATATTTATTTAAAAGTATATTTTCATTTCTTCGCTCTGGTGTCCTGGTGTCGAGGTAAAGCGTGGCCTTGAGTGTTGTCACTTAACACACAATGCCTTCAAAACTCTGTGGAAAATGTGAAACGGAGTGTCTTGGCAATAGATTCTCTCCGTCTACCCTGCTGTGTATGGGATACAGTATAAAGCTGATTTTTTTGTGTCCTAAAATCAAACATGTTAATAATTAAAAAAATATTATAGGGTATTTTTCTGTAAATGTTTTGGGAGTATGGTTCTACAATTTGACGCCGATAATTGTTTATTTTTACCGAGTATGGCAGGGTCAGGACGTCCAAGTCGGGTTCGTGTGGGTGTCGTGGTATCCCTTTGACAAACATCAACCATTTGCGCATATTGCGGTTTACCTGTTTGAAATTTTTGCTGGTAAGAAGTTTTTTTTGTGTTATTTTTAAATCGTCTGCATTTTAAAAAAAAATATTGTATAAGAAAAATATATAAAAATAATAAATATAACATTTCTAGCGCAATACAATTTTTTTAAGATATTTTATTATAAATTATTCGTCTTAAATGTTATAAGGTAATAAATCAAAATCGGAGCTTAACCAACACCCCATTCTTAATATCTTAAAAGAAATTGGAAAGTACATATAAACATGATTTAAATAACAAATTTAAATGTCCGTTTTAAAACCACTTTCAAGGACGACGCGACGATTATATCAAACATTTACATTTTTTATAAATTAATGACATTTGATTATATTGACATGCAACTTAGAATGAAAGTAGATAATGATACACCAGAATGACTCTTCTTTCTAAATAATTATTAAATTCACGCAAGCACAAGTACGTGCTAAACGCGAATTATAATATATACATATTACATACTGATTATTCGGTCAGTAGTTCCAAGAACATAGCCTGAAGCTTTTTGCTTGTGATGAACTCAAAACAAATAACACTTAGCTGCCTGTAATTTAGATCTGTAGCCCAAGCACGAACAACTATCGAAAAAGTATTCGTATCGTTGTCGATACCAATTTGTATAGGATGTTGTTCAATTCCTATACAAATTGGTATCGATAACGATACGAATACTTTTTCGATAGTTATTCGTGCTTGGGCTACAGTTGTGGTTTTTTTTATAATGGTCATTTTTATTTTTACGTCACTACGTACGTTTTAAATAGCACTCAATTTAAAATGTATAATTAAATACTAAATTTAAAGAAATCGTAGAGCGCGAGTCGCGCTATCGTGCCGTGAAGTACATCTTGTAAAAGCTGTCAAATATTAGTTTGTAATATATATTTTTTTAAGAAATATCTATAAACTTTCGCTTTTCGGATTTTTACCTTTATTCTAATTGTAATTACACTTTGTGCCAAATTTCTATTTGTAGTCCAAAAGCCAATTTCTCTTGATTACATTGATTAAGTAGCTAGATTCTTTGTGTTATTCTAGGGACATACGAGTATACCTAAATATTTATTAATAATTTCAGCTTGATACTTCCACGCGATCTCGCGACAAATGGTCTTGACAGACGGACAGACGGACGAACATAGTGATTACATAAAACTTTTTTTTACATTTTGAAGTACGGAACCCTTAAATCTATTTGTATAAGCTATCACACGCCTTAAAAGCGACTGATCATAAATACAAATTATAGTGTTAAAAATTTAAGTAAAATGAGGACTCATAACAAGTCTATCACAAGCAGTATACATGAATGCACTACAATGACCTTAAAAATATATATATATAGGCATTAAATAACCGGACTATTCCTTATTTAGGAGTCACTTGTGTTTGGATAATGGTGTCATCAGATCTGTTATTCTTTGGTATGGCGAGTCATATTGCCCTACTAATGAGGATTCTGCAACGGCGTCTTGAATCGTTAGCTTCTAAAGAACAAACAGATGAGGAAAATTATGAGGAAATTCGCTCTAATATTAAACTACATCAAAGGCTTATAAGGTTCTTATTTAAAAAAATGAAAAAATATTTTATATCCATTTAAATGTAATAGATTTAAATTTAAATAGCTTACGTAATTTTTCGCTCACCAGTTAATGGGGCGAGATAAGTGGCGGATCTCAACGCCAGGCTTTTGCCTTGGTACTAGAGCGAAGAAATGAAAATATTAATAAAAAATAATTCATTCTCTCTAGTGGGGATCGAACCCACAACTGTCGCGTTACAGTCACACCCATTTGCCCCTGCGCCACGACGGACTCTTAAATAAAAAAAAATCTTGTAACTATGTTATTAAAAGTAATTTGAAGTTGTTTACTGTTCCTGTTCTCATCGTCGAATACAAAAAATGATTCGAAATCTAATTCCAGCTACTGTAACAATTTGGAAGACGCTTTCTCTCTTTGTAATCTTATAAATATTGTAATGAGCTCTATCAATATTTGCTGCGTTGTTTTTGTAATTGTGGTAAGTATAATCTATTACATATATTAATATATGGTACCTATATTTTGATTTAACTTCTCTTCACGCTGTATCCCGCACACAGCAGGGTACGCAGAGGTAACTTAGTGTAAGGACACTCCATTCCCAATAATTCGACGAGTTCTGGAGGCATTGAGTATTGAGACACCAGAGCGAAAAAAATATAAAATTAAGTAAATAGTAAAACTTATGTTTACAGTCACACGAAATAGATTTTATTTAAAAGCTTTATATATTCAAAATATCATTTAAAATGATGAAATTGTTTGTATATTTTAATATAGATACGTAATTAGATGTCTAGACTATACATTAAAATAAACATTATCTATTTTAGTTACTGGAACCGCTTATGGCGATTAGCAATAAATTGTTTCTTGGATCAGCTCTAATTCAAGTCGGAGCAATGTGCTGGTATGCGGATGACATTTTTCATGCGGTTTGTATATTATGCTTCACATGCCGGCAACTGCACGAAAGTAAAATTTAAAACATTTTTTTCTTAACCCAGTTAATTTCTTAAATTAAAAAAATGAAATTAGCTTTACGATGTATCCCGTTAAAGGCAGGCTAGGCAGAAGGAACCTAAGAAACTCTGTTCCCACTTTCCGCCGAATTTTTCTAGGCATTGCGTGTTGAGTGGCACAATTAAACGTCGAGTTTTTGCCTTGGTGCCAGAGCAAAGAAATGAAAATATTAAGAAATAACAATTAATTTCCTCGAATGGTGATTGAACTCACAATCGTCGCGTTACAGTCACACCCTTGTGCCCCTGCGCCACGACGGCCTCAATGAGCAAAAGTTATGTTTTTAGAATGGCAATATAGCTGCTGCGGTGTACAGCAGTGACTGGTATAAAATGAGTCCTCGCTGTCGACGAGCTTTACTGTTTCTCATTCTGAGGTAAGTGTTTACGAGGAATGTTCTACTTTTTTATTCAACATCTACGGTTTATACATTCTTCGTGTTATAAGTTCTTTGATTTTCACGATTATTACACATTTGAAATGAAACTATTTTAACCGGATTCTCGCTGTAAAAGCCAATAGGGCTAACAGCATTAACTTTATGTTCGGAAACCAGATTAATAGTGTATATTTATTATCATACATTTTTGGAACCCTTAGACCACCGGTCACGGGTAGGTCGTCTAGCCGTGACCACGGACCGCTGCAAAGTGTTTGAAAAATGTCGGGTTTCCAAAAATGTGTAATAATAAATATACGCGATTAATTCGGTTAAAATGGTTTCATTTAAAATTCTTCATGTTACTTTCGCAGGTGTCAGAAGCCTATTGCGTTTACCGCAATGAAATTTACGAACATTTCCCTCGTGACTTATTCGTCGGTAAGCGATTGAGGTCTTTAATTCAAATATATAATATAGCATTTAGAACTAACTTGTTTACTCGTAAATCACTTTGTTATAAGGTTAATCTGAAAATATTTATAATTTGACATTAAAAATTTAATCTGGTTAGTTGTTTATTTACATTTAATATTCAGTTTCAAAGTTTTTTATTCAATAAATGTACATGTATGAGTACATTTTTTTTTATTTCAGATACTGACAAGGTCATACTCTTATTTCGCTCTACTTTACACTATGTACAGCGAAAATTAATATAGATAAAAGAAAACAGATTCTTTAGCCTACCACGTGTGTCCAATGATTATAATTCTAATTAACTTTCAAAACACAAATTATAAAATTTTAGTTAAATATATATAGTGAGTAAATGGATGAAACATGATATCTTTTTTATTACATTACCTAATTTACAATTTAATTAAGTTAAGTTAAGACTTAGTAATTTTTTTTAGCTGCAGTGAAAAAATTAATAGAGTTAGGAGGGGGGCTTATAAGTTAACACCTATAAACAATCGCCCCTAATAGTTTTAATTTACTTAGTATTCTAAAAAAATATTTATCAACTTTGATTTAATCTCTTACAATCGTTATCATTCTACTTTCTCTCAGCTTAATGAATTTAATTAAAATAAAGTGACAATAAATTGCGAAAAATGTTAACATGCATACCTGAGCGGATAGCGGATTTTTTTCGTTTGATTATTATCATTACGCTTGACTCGATTTAACCTCCTTTTATATAAAATTAAATAAGCACCTTCAAGGAGAAATAGGTATTTATAATAATATATTCTCACATATTGAGGGGGTGTGACTGTAACGCGACGGTTGTGGGTTCGAATCCCACTCGAGGAAGTGAAATATTTACTAACGTTTATTTTTCTATTTCTTCGCTCTGGTGTCGAGGCAAAGCGCGGCGTTGAGTTCTGCCACTCAACACGCAATGCCTCCACACACTACGTTCCCTCTGCCTACACTGCCGTGTGTGCGATAAAGCGTGAACCTGATTGATTGATATCCTCACATATGTACAGTATGGTCGACGAGTCATGGTACTTTTGCCGTTAAGCTTTCTTCACTTTTGCGCATTGTATACTGGAGAAGAATCAAAATTTAAAAAAATCTAAATTCAAATCTGTGCAGCCACCTAAGGCGGTGCCACAGCTCGTTTATCGTACTATACTACTATCACCAAGCCACATATTATCATTATTCAAACAGTATAAGTATTGACGCCAGTCGTGACGCATGGGCACAAGTGTGTGATTGTTAGCGCGACTGATTGGGAGTTCAATCCCTACTTGTTCTGCCACTCAACACGTAATGCCTTCAGACAAATGAGGAGCGGAATGTCCTAACATTAGGTTCCTTAAGGTTCCATTAGGCCTACCCTGTTGTGTGCGGGATACAGCATGAAGCTAAGTATAACTTTTACTACGTATAAATTTCAAATTTTTTTCCCAAAAATTCAACTAAGGCAAACATTCAAGTTGTAATAAAATAATATCACATTTATTATTCTTGCACTGACCGTAACGCAACTACAAAAATTTTACTAAGCGTGACAGGTCATAAGTTACTTTTTAAATAGAATACTAAAAATGTATGCCTGAGATAAACGTGTGAGACGACTTTAAATGTTGACATGCATTTCCTCTGTTTATACATTATTTAATAAAATATTTATTATTTTATTAAAGAATATATAATATTTAATAAAATATTTATTATTTTATTAAATAATGTATAATGATAAAAACGGAAAATCAGTTTTTTTTAAGATTTCAATAATTGGAAAAAAACCAAGCTTTGACTTCTGTACTTAAAATTCCAAACGTAATTAAATTTTTAAATGTCGTACCTACTGTACGGTTTTATTTCTCAGTACACTTTTTAAAACTTGTAACAAAAAATAACTTTAATTTTATCCTATTATAAAGTAATGTTACGTGCGACAAAAATTAAAATGCCAGAGTATATTTTACTTGTTAGGCCTCAGGCAAAAGCTTTTCGTAGAAGTCACCAAACAGATAACACAAATAAGTATTTCCATTTTGACAACCACCACTTAAAGAATCAGCCAATGTTTACATAAAAATAATTATTTTGACTAATACTTAGGATAATTTTAATATAATTAAAAAAATATGTTTTAATAATATGTATAAAAATTAGGTAGCAATTCAATTTTCAATAGAAAAATATGATAATCTTTTTTAGTTTCACACTGTTTCCCGTACATATTAGGGTAAGCAGACCTAACTTAGTGTTAAGACAATCTCTTCCCATTATTTCCCTATTTCCGCCGAAATCTGCTAGAATTGCGTGTGGAGTGGGAGAACTTAACGCCGCGTTTTACCTTGATGCCAGTGCGAAAAAAGAAAGTACCCACCTGGTAACCCACCACGGTAACCCACAACCTGTCGCGATTACAAGCACACACTTGCGCCCCTGCGCCACGACTGGCCTCAACATGATAAATGTTGTAGCTAAGCTTGAATATTTTATATTATCTAAACGAGCTAGCCCGCAGATAGCTAACTATCAGTATGACGTGTCTAAAAAATCAAGCATTATTTTTCAACCGATGAATTCGCGTTGTAATGATAACTCGCGCTATTTGCCCTCACTTTCTCGTTTTGGGTCACTACTTCATGTGTCATTAAACGGTAACGAAACTTTAGACGCACAATTATGTAGAACTTTCACATTTCGGTTTTAAATAACAATAGTATTTAAAATTCCTTTATCATTTTATTTCGATTAATTTTATTGCATTCTTAAGCCATACCATTCTAAAAATTTATGTTGGAAAGCAATTAAAGAATTTTATCAATTTAATGTTTGCCGTCTGTAGCTTCCTTTGCGCGGAATACATGACCCCTATCATATGCTACCTCCATGTACCTACTACCTGTTGTTATTTACGAGTAAGAGAGTCTAGACCAAGTCATCAAGACCTTCCGTTTTCCTTTTTCCACGCGAATCCCAGACATTGGCGAGTTGAGTGGCGGAAACTAATGCCCCGTTTAGAATTTTCCAAAACGAAAAAAAGAAAAAAAAACGTTTTAAAACACTTTCTTTTTTAAAAAAAGTTTTAAGGCGAAAGAGGTATGGTTGAGTCAGTAGCATCTGGCACTCCGTTCTGTTTGACTATCCCGGTATCGAGGCAAAGAGTGGCGTTGAGTTTCGCCACTCAACACGCAATGTCTACAGAATTCGAGAGAAAATGGAGAACGGAGTGCGGGATGGTGCACTGAATCTTCAGCCATGCCCGTCTCAAAAACAGCTATACAAGAAATAAGTTTCATTCAAATCAAAGTCTCGACAAGCGGAAAATAACGAATGTGTCTAAAATCGAAATTAATTATGATAGATTTTTTTTAATTATTTAGTATAAACTATTGTGATTTGTGTTGTTGTTTTAAAACTGCCGTTTATGCAGCACCTGCCATATCAAGAACTTTATACTCCTGCACCAGCGTCTTGGAACTAGCACTACGAGAACGCCAAGGTATAATCATGTATCCTCAGTAACCATGTTGTCCTGGAAAACTTACATCTAACATACACATATGTTACTTGGATACTACCCAAAAGACTTGGTTATATTTAATTCTTAAGCAGGAACCAATTTCTTACACATATGACATACTTACAGTAAGCACATAATCATCGCCTGGAGACGCTACTTCGTTTTATGTTATAGTTAAAAAATCCTTTGTTTTACTCTTTGCTTAATAATTCGATAAATGCATTTTATATTCAAGATATATTCTTTATAATAATAATAATAAATGCAATAAGATTTTATTTAAATTTACGTAGATTCTCTTTTTTGTCATGTTATAATAAACATTAATAACATCTGAGTACTGCATCCTATCTAGAATCAGTGTGAAGGTATCTACGCTTTTTTTATTAAAATAATCTATCAAATTTTAGGCCGTGCCTGCAATAAAATAGTCTTGTATTCCAGACATTTTATCAACAAATTAACCCTCAAAATAAAAAAAGACTAAGAATTGATAGGAAATATCATGGACGTATTTAGGTCTATGATGGAAACAAGTAAATAAAAAACGACAAAAATAAAAATAAAATGTTTTACCATTATGATACATGGAACATAATATATAAGTACAATAAATGAAAAAAAATAACGAGACAATCAGATCATGTTTAAAATAACTAATACTTTGCTGAAAGTAAACATTAACATGCTTATCATTTGCTTTAACAATTTTACTACATATACCTATAACAAAGAAACTAATAATGACGCTAATGTAAGTTTAAATATATGTTACAATTACGTTATAATGGATTTATGGTCGTCTCTGATAAGACCACAAATAGCAAGAAACACACAGAAATGAGAAATAATCACCATTTGTTTTGAGAAGTAAGAGTAATGGATATTTTAAATAATAAAATATATATATATATATATATATATATATATTACTACTTTTACTATAATACCTGTCTGCAGGCAAAACCACAGGTGAATTCAGGTCAACAATTTTTTATATTTCATTTACAGAAATTTAAAGGAAATCAATATGTTTTAAATTTAAAAAAAAAAAATTATACAAATTTAAAACTCGTAACATTAACTCTTATCTTTTTTACATTAATAATATGTTTTAACTCTTTTCTATGTTTTCAATTTTTTTACAAATGCGACGTAAGATATTTTCATTGCACTTTACATTCATCTTAATACAAACATACTTAAAATGAAATAATGACATATTTTTATTCAAAATATCTATGATATAAAACCTCGTTCAGTACAAAAGAGAACCTATTAAAAACATTTAATGACCCAGAAACGAAAATTGATTTTTTTTTATATAAACCTTGTTTCTCTTCTTATAACTTTTTCTTTCTCTACTTTCACATGGTTTCAATTTCAATATCTATCATTATATTATCATTAATCACATTCTAACATGGAATTTTCCTGCTTTAGTGACATATTTGACTCCTTTAAACGGTTTATATTTAGCTCCGTACATGTCCAGGCGGCTGACACGAAGCCCACTCACTGCTAACTGAGGTATTGTGAAATGAACGTTGATACTCGGGTTGGCACCACTTGTGTCCGCACCTGATGTTACTGACACCTGGAAAAAGGATAATATAATTTAATTAGGATAATATAATGATAATGTGCCTAAAATTATGAAAATTAGGCCAGTTGTGGTACAGGGACACAAGCGTGTGCTCGTATACGCGACAGGTTATCTGCTTGCCTGGCTCCTTCTGCCTACCCTGCTTCATGCGGGATATAGCGTAAAGATGAAAAAAAAATTATTAATCTCATATTATATGACAATATGTTTTACTCTTTTGTAGCTTCACCTGCAATGTACATGTATCCCAAATGTGGCAGGGTAGACAGGCAGACCACCAAGTATTAAGAAACTTTGTTTTCTACTTTCCACCCAATTTTTTATACATTGCTTGTTCTTTCTACTAGAGCTGAGAAATTAATGAAATAATCTTTCCCAAGTGAGCATCGAACCAACGACCATCGCGCTTACACTGAAACGCTAAGCCACTGCGCCACAAGGGCCTCATTTAAGTGTATTTAAAATAACTAAAACTCACACTTCCTCTAATATTAGGCAGTTTAGGCAATTCAATGCGTCCAATGTCCCACATTAGTACTTTACTGACTGGATCATACGAATATTTCCCCTGGTTAGCTGTCAGGGAACAGTTCAGAACACATTTCGGCATACAAATTTCTAGAGCTACATCTAAAACAAAAAACAAATAATTTGTACATGCAATTCACTTTTTTAATGATTATTGTACCGTAGTATATTACAATAATACAAAAAATACTTTATACGTAAAACATAATAATTTATTTATAATCTTCTTTATAATCTTGTGTTCCACCCTTATCACTAATAAAATCTAGAACCCTTTCAGTCTAGTTAGGTTCAATGTCTTGTTTGTAAGAAACCATTATTTGATAATTATTAAAAATACAAAAAAAAATATACAAACTTTCTAAAGTTCTTCCCATAGTTTGTTTAGGTCCAACAGTTAAATCGATTCTTCCCTGATCGCCATTTGATCTTAAAGTAAGATTGTGTCGCACATATATCGGAATAGCTACTACACTTTGTGACCCAATATGATAGGACATCAAACGGAAGTTACCATCTGGCGGAATGAATGATAATATTCGTTCAGACTGAAAATGAAATATTTATTATTAAAAAATATTAACTTTTATATATATTTAATAAATTAATTTTTAAATTATATAATTAATATTATTACAAGGAAATTGTATAAATTTCAATGTATTATATACAATCCTTAAATTTGAAAATATAATATAGTAGTTAAGTAATTTTAATTATAGAAAAAAAATCATCAACTTACCTCCCATCTCTTAAACCTTACACAAGGGTGAAATGATACGTCATCGAATAGACGAGGATTGACAAATGTAAGCGTCAAGTCAGGCATACCACTCAACTTGATACAGCAATCAATCTATAAAGACATTACAAAATTTATCTTTAGTAATAATTGCTAGTAAAAACATTATTTCAAAAATGGCCACAAAGTGTGACTCAAAACGCGTCAGGTTGTGGGTTTGATTCCCACTCGAGGAAATGAAATATATAATATTCCCATTTTCTGAACTCTGATGTAGAGGCAAAGCATGGTGTTGAGTTCTGCCATTCAACACACAATGCCTTCAGAATTTTATTAAAATGGGGAAAGGAGTGTCTTAACATTAGGTTCCCTCTGCCTATCTCCCTGTGTACAGGTTACAGTGTGACACAAAAAAAGATAAAATGAATATAACCCTTTTGTTGTAACCAATCTCATAGTTTCTGTGGGGTAATAAGTAATATAAACTAAATTATAATAAAATTTATAAATATGAGACAAATCTTATATAAACTTACATAGCCTTG
>DWGR01003290.1:0-12377 GCA_018247715.1 Heliconius burneyi | reverse complement strand
ATATATATATATATATATATATATATATATATATATATATATATATATATATATATATATATATATATATAAAATACCATCAGCCAATATTTAATATAAGTCATAAATAGCATCTTTGTGTCACAATATAAACATATTGAGTGGCAGCACTGTACTTTTTCCTCACTAGAAATGGAACCAGCAATTATCTACAACATAACATATATCACCTACTGTGTGTCTGTCCATGTAATTAAGAATTAAATAATTTTGATATAATTATGTCAATGAGAATATAGTTTCTTCTTTCAATTACGAGAAACCTGTATTTACTTACTAACTAATTTAAAACTTAATGTTGAGTAAATACGCATTTATATTGGATATTGCTCATTCATCCATACATATTATAAATGTTAATAAAGAACGCCCTTGTTCAGTTTTCTTTTAATGTGAAAAATTACCATGACAAAGAAAAATCTGAATTAAATAAATTATTTAAATATTTTTATAATCTTATAATTACCTTACAAAATTTAAAATTGCTTTTGGTATTAAATGGAAAGCAAATGCCTTTTCTTAAGGCTTGTTTTTTCTTTTTTTTTATTGCTGATTTCATTTTAAAATACAAGATGTCTTAAAAGAAATTTTATATTTGATCAGTTTACTGCGTGACTAACAGTCGGCATGCACAATAAATACTGGACTCCCACTTCACGATGCTGTAGAGATTATTATACGTTACAAACTTGTACTATACTGTTATTAAAGCGCGGCTTAGAAGACAATACAAATAATTTTAATAGGATGTCATTTATCATAGATTATGTTCGAAAGGATTAGAAGAAAGAATTGCGCAATACAAGGACTGAGCCTTGATGACAGTATCTCTTTTTTAATAACTTTCCAAAAGCCAAAACCTTTACTTGATCTTACATAAAATAGGATAGGAGTAGAACACTAGGTTCCCTTGGCCTACTTTGTGAAAGAAAAAATTATCATGTGTCAGTGTAGCATTCTAGAAAACAGCCGTATATGTTATTTAATTTTATAAATACCAATAAATTGCTAGAAAATTGCTGTAAATAAATGTTTTATTGAATTAGTTGACATTTTATTTTTGAACATAGTAATAGATATTGATTTCAAAATGATATTATTAAAAACAAAAACAAAAAGCAAAACGAAAGCAATCCAGATTAGTAAATTAATAAATACGTTATGCAAGCAGACGAAGCCGCGCGCATGCAGTTAATGATATACATGTATTAGAAAATAAAGCAATTTGTTACCCATTAGAGATTGCATATCGCCTATGCCTTTCGGACGGGAACTCAAAGTCTATATGTTTCCATTTATATAAAGTGTTGAATGGTGGAGTTTCAATATCTGCAGGCTTGGGCTGCGACCGAGATAGTCCTAGCATGGTTAACCATAATGTCACTCCAGCTATGCGCATATGATCTGGAAATAATGAATTAAATAAAAAATAAGTGGAGAACATAGTGTCTTAACACTAGGACTTTCTTCAAAGGTTGTCTACTTTCTTCAAAGGTTGTCTGTAAGAGATTGCTATCAGCAATAAGACCGCCTTTACACGTTCTGGTTTTATTTCAAGATTCTCTTTTATTTCCTCTGTAACAGCTTTGTGTGCAATAAAGTTTTTTCTATCTATCTATTTAGGTTCCCTCTGCCTACCCTGCGTCTAGAAAATAGCGTGAAGCTGATTTATAAAAAACTAATTTAAATAAGCAGTCATTATTTATAATTAATGTTTACTGTATTTAGTCATCTTCATATGAACTAACAGATTGAATATGACTGTAATTGGTTGTCAGAGATCGAAATGATAAAATCTTTTAAATATCTTCAGTAAAAAAAAACCAGAGAAGGTATACTTTAAATCTTAGCAATTTAAGCGTTTAATACAAAAAGTGTATTGCTATATGCACATCAACAAAAACGTAGTTCTAGAATGAATAGCTTTAAAAATATATATTGTTTGCACCAGGAAATTACTTTTTACCTGAGTACTTTAAAACATTCAGTACAAAAATGTATTGCTATGTTCGATGGAATATAAACTCATGTTGAATGAAAAACATACGATGGAGAATGTAGGGTAAAAAAGTGACAATATTTCACAAAAGGAGAAAACTAAAAAATCATATTAATTAATCCCGCAAATCCATTGGCATCCAGGCATTGCGTGTTGAGGCAGGATTCAACACCGCGCTGTGCCTCGACACCAGAGCGAAGAAATGGAAAAATAAACACAAATATTTTTTTCACTTCCTCGACTGAGTATCGAACCCACAACCGTCGCGTCACAGTCACACCCTTGTGCCGCTGCGTCACGACAGCCTCAATTTGAATCTTAATCTTAGAATTTTTGTAATTAAATTGATAATTAACAATATTACTATAGAACTAAATAAATGTAATTAATAATTATGTAACAAATAAAATTTACAGCAAAAAAACAAAAGTGCTCATTGTTTTTTAGACTCCATTCTAATATAAATTTAATGAAAATTTTCTAAAGCAATAACAATGTTCAAGAAAAGTGTATGGTAAACAAATATTTGAAACTAGTGGCCATTGCGTGGCTTTGCCCGCTTTTACTAGACAATTATTTATTTTCTCATCACAATTACTCTCGTGATCGGCTTCAGCTTCACGCTGTATCCTGTACACAGCGGGGTACGCAGAGGGAACTTAGTGTTAAGACACTCCTTACCCCACTTTCCTCCGAATTCTGGAGTTATTGCATGCTGAGTAGCGGAACTTAACGCCGCGTTAAACCTTGATATCAGAGTGGAAAAATGGAAATACAAATTTAAATAAATATTTCATTTCCTCGAGTGGGGATCGAACTCACAACCAGTCGCCTTTACATTCACACTTTATACTACTTCGCCACAACTGGCCTCACAACTACTTTCGTGATCTAATAACATTTTCACTTTAAAGAAAATATCTATACATTGATAGCAAAATTTTTAGCCAATCCAATAAAATACTTATTTCGTACCAATATTGTCGCATGCAGCTCTTTATATTGACATAACTTATGAGCCGATTAAAATAAGATAAACACTAAATGCTAAGACTAGTTTGTGAGAACTATATTTAAATCGGTTAAGCCTTTTCTGAGATTAGCGTGAACAAATGTACAGACAAACAGCTTAAAATTTTAGACATCATTCTTTTGGGTTCTATTACATTAATAAATACTCTCAATAATAGATTTTGTCACATTCTTTATGTACAGACAGACGATCATTTACAATTTTATTAATTGTATAGATTTTAGATAATGTAAAATCTTTCTAATTTATATTCAAGAAATATGTTGCGTACAGTGCAGGAGAACAAGGTGCGAATGTAAGCGTGATAGATTATTGGTTCGTTTCTCACTCGAGGAAATATTTTATAATATTTTCATTTCCTCTCTCTGATAATGAGGTAAACCACGGCGTTGAGTTTCGCCACTCAACGCACAATGCCACTAGGATTCATACCTCAGCGGCAAGAGTGTCTTATCTTTCGTATTTACGTTTCGTAGTTTACGTTTGATTGTTTAAAAATTGTAGTCACAATTCACATGCCCTATTCACGAAAAAATTTACATTTCTTTTAAATGTAAATGATACCATGGTCGCTTTCGACTTCAATATGAAAGTTTTTGTCATCTAGCTTAGCATTTACGACGTTATACACATAAATTCATCAAGTGTATGTATAAAAAATTTGTATCCCGCACATAGCAGGGTAGGCAGAGGGAGCCTACTCACTGTGTTAAGACACTCCGTTCCCCAGTTTCTGCCGAATTCTGGAGGCATTGCGTGTTGATTGGCAGAACTCAATGCCGCGCCTTGCCTCGGCACCACAGCGAAGAAATGGAAATATAAACGTAAATAAATATTTCACTTCCTCGAGTGAGGATCGAACCCACAACCGTCGTGTTACAGTCACACCTTTGTGCCGTTGCGCCACGACGGCCTCATGTATGTAACATATGTATAAGATAATACGAAAAATCAATGATACAACTATGTCATAAAATAAGTAAAGTTTTGTTTAGCTTTACATTTTCACTTTCATTCTCTTTATTCATTCATAATTTAACATGGTTCGAATAATTGACTTTTTCTAATCAGAATTCCTAGAGCGAGACGAACTCCGTAACCGCCATCTACTCTATATATTTACAAAGCTGTATACGTCAATTACATTTATTACTTATAGATAAAATATAAACAAAGCGCAATAAGAGAAAACTATCATTGCGTGTTGTGTAACATTGTGATAATATTGCATAATATGTATTTGTACAGTATCTAATAAATCATATTTGAATAGTTCTATTTCTACAAAAGTTTTTCTAAAATGTTTATTTTAAACTTTTAAACAATTTTTTTTTGTTAAAAACAAAAAAAAAATATTTTCATGTTCTTTGATTAAAAAAAAAACACTCGTGTTTGCTATTAATGTCAATAATATCTAACTGTATGACGGTAAAACGGTTATTATGTCACTGTCAAAGATGTCAAATTTGAATTACGGTATAAGACTTTTTTTTTCTATTTCACGCAAAAGAGTGTAAACGATTTGTTCCAAAGAAAGTTCGAGTCATGCTCTATATAATTAAAAAAAAATTGCATAAATTTATAATATTCGTCATTTTAATTCCTAGCATTATTAATTAATGATATAATAATGAACGAGGCCGTCGTGGCGCAGCGTTATAAGGGTGTGACTGTAACGCGACGGTTGTGGGTTCTATCCCTAGTACTCGAGGAAGTGAAATATTTTTTTAAAAAAGTGGGAAACGGAGTGTCTCAACATTAGATTCCCTCTGCCTACCCCGCTGTGTGCGGGATACAGCGCGAAGCTTACTTTATATATATAATAATAAATATACATTAAGTATATAATATACAAATAACAAATATCTGTACAGAAGGTTTGTTCTATCACAGCTGCCCTGTTGATATTTCCGTGTGTGGCTAAATGATAGTTTTAATAGCCTTAACTTTCACCATTGCTCGTTGCACCAATACTTTAGACAGTGTTCATATGGACCATGAGCATGAATAATATTGCCTCACGAAATTCGATTGTTAATTTTTTTATATATGTACGAATCAACATAGAGAATAATGTTTTTTATATAGGTAGTTTTTGAATTTGCTTTTTTTTGTACAAAAATAGCTTTAAGGTTATTTCCCAAATATGAGAATATTTAAATAGAGCAAAAGGCTGTTGTGGCTCGTGATTGTCACGCGACGATTGTGGGTTCGAATTACACTGGGTATGGATGATTATTAATTAATATCTTCGCTTTAGTACCTAGGCGAAAAGGCGGCGTTGAGCTCCACCAGTTAATACAAATGTGTTCAGTTTTCAGTTGACCCTTGGACAAATTATCTAACTTTTTTATGAACTAGGCTGATAACCGAAATTAAATTAAAAACATTATTTATAATAAATAATGTTAAATAAATTTCACGATAAAAAAAAATATTAAAAAAATTCAAATATTCTCAGATTAAACAAATTAAATATTTAAATGAAATATTTACTTACCGTCTATTCGAGGTTTTTGTCTTTCGAATTTAGTTTCCTCATAATTTGGCACATGTGTTTGTGATCTAAATCGTCCATTATTTACTCTGGGCAGTTCATAGGGTTTTATATATTTCCTATTATAATTATTATCAAGAACATCCCAATCCGGGCTCACTTTTTTAAACTCAGAACTTATATGCGAAAAGTAAGGAGATGGTGCCGACCACTGGAGAAACCACTGATGAGATACAGCCATTATATTATAATTTTTATTTCACTTTCAAACATTTTAATTTAAATTTTTTCCAAATATTTTTATTTTAAACAAAAAAAGCGTAAGTCTACACCGTCCGTGCAACGTAAGTGCAAGTTAAAATCTAATCGGACTCCGGTATCGTAACGGTGTCTGTCACCCTTTCGTAAACAACTCGCCGATTGGGCTACCTATGGATAGATCGAGAGTCACCTAAGGCTATATATTATTGGATCTTCATTGTATGGGACTTAAAAAGTTGCAAGAACAACTATCTTTCACAATGTCATATTTAAATTTTGCTAATTAAATTACGTGTTTATAGCCTCCCATACATATTTCTTTAATTTTATTTCAATAATACAATGAATCATTTATTGCATTTCATATTTTTCTATGGGTACCTTTGTATATATATATTTTATCCAATAATACGTTATATAATGTATTAACACGAATTAACAACAATGTTTTTTTTAAATTTAATTTTCTTTTCTGAAAAAGAGGTTCTATATTCGTTAATAATATTTGTTTGTTAATGTGCGTCCTTAAATTTGCTCTAAATTTGTGGACCGATTTAAGTTATTTATTTTATTTTATTTTTTATCTGTTCGAAAGAGCGTACTTTCCTATTGACCACATAATAGCCAAGCCTGATGATGGAATCCCATGGAAATCGAGGGAAACACGGGAATTTAATTTCTTATTAATTACTTATCTTGTGTCCCCTATGTGGGACAGAGGGCCTACACATTACTCCACCAACTAATGATTGTATTCCTCACACGGCAGTGGGAACCTCTGCCTACCCTGCATAACTAACTTAACATTAGGTTTCCTAGTGTTAAAACACTTTGTTCCTCACTTACTGCCGAATTCTGAAGACATTGCGGGTTGAGTGGCAGAACTCTACGCCGCGCTTTGCCTCGACACCGGACCGAAGAAATGGAAATATAAACGTAAATAAATATTTCACTTCCTCGAGTGGTGATCGAACCCACAACCGTCGCATTACAGTCACAACTTGTGCCGCTGCGCCACGACGGCCTCAGTCCTCATTGTTTATTTATTTAAATTTATAAAAGTATGAATTTTTTCATCAGCATTTTCTTATGACATAAAATTATCTTCCGTAAGCCGAGTTTATTATCCATAAATTTGAGTTTAAGTAGTATTATTTAGGATAGTCTTGTACAGTATAAGGGATGCAATTTAAAATTTAAAAAAAAAGGACAATAAGAAAAAGAATTGTGACTACTCAAAAACATTTACCATAATAGATATAATAACAAAATTAAAACCAAAACACAAATTACCATTTACGGAACATCATTCAGCCGTAGAGATAGATGATCATCAATAATTATAAGTATTGTTTAAATGTTTAACTTAGGTAAGAAGACTACTAAGTACGGCCTTCGGTTGCTTTCGCAACTATTTACATAACACTGATTTACACATCTCGACGACTTCAATGATGGTAAGGCTATTTGACCATATTCAAAATTAAAAATCAAATCAGCTTTACATTATAGGCGGAGGGAACCTAATGGTAAGACACTCCTTTCCGCAGTTTCCGTTCAATTTTTAAAGGCTTTGCGAGTTGAGTGGGGTAACCCAATGCTGGACTTTTGTCTTGTTATCAGAGTGATGAAATAAAAATATAAATTTGAATAACCTAACGTTGAGACACTCCGTTCCCATCCTCTGAAATATCTCACTTCCTTGAGTGAGGATCATATCCACAGCCGTCGCGTTACAGTACAAGGATGCGCCTTGTGCTGCTGCGCCACAACGGCCTCTGTAATATATTCAATTAAATAAAAAAGAAACATTTTTTAAGCCATTTAGGGCAATTGCTTTCATTCCTAATGCGAAACGTGTAGAGCGGTGTGCGTATTATCATTAACATCACGATTTTGTGAGGTAACGTGTTTTCGTGATTATGATACCTAAATCCAATTTATAAGGTCTTTCAAAACTTTTTTTAAGCATATTTAGGTCAATGAATTCTCAATTATATTATAATGTAAACAAATTCTTATTTTATGTAACTTTTATTTTGTTAATTATCAATATGTTATATATGTATTCATATGTATACACCAGTACCAGGGTGATCCTATTCTAAGCCGGGAATACACGGCTAAAGTATATATACCTATTATATCTATATTTACGAGTTATAAAATTTATAATACATAAATATTAGTTCTTGCACTTGCAGGCCTGCAAATTTTTTACTTTCTTTCACATCTATAGGTTGACTGGAAGAAATCTCTATTAGGGATAAGTTGACCTTTACTAACAATGTTCTGGACTATGTATCAATCCTTCTTATTAAGTGCAATAAAGAGTATATAATTTTATAGTATAATTTAAATGTATTTAGACGTAAATATTAAGAAAAGGATAAGTAGTAGTGACATATGGTCTCCTACATATCTATATATCTATTAGATGTTTAGAAGGACTAAGGGGTCTTTCTTATTATTTATCACAATTTTAAGATATCACTTTCCTTTTTGTTTTACCATATTCTCTATTTTCAATAATATAAAATAAAAAAGCAGCTTCACGCTGTATTCCTTCTGTCTTTACTACTATTCACGTACTTTTTGGAGACTTATTTGGGGACGGTTCTCCAATCTCAGCTGTTTGTTTCCGGGCCGGGTTTTTTGCCTAAATATCAGAGCGAAGAAATGAAAATATTAATAAGCAATAATTCATTCCTCCAATTGGGGATCGAACCCACTACCGTCGCGTTACAGTCACACCATTGCGTCCATGCGCTATGACCTCCGTTTCAATAAAATAAAATTCATAATAATAAATATGCACATAAAAGAATATCCAGGTAATATAAACTAGTCCATTTTCCAAGTCTCGGTCTCGTTAGTTTAGTAGCGCCTAATTACTGTGAACGATAGAAAGTTTATAGGCTTTTACACCAATCAACTTATACAGCTGTGTGGCTAGTGCAGGTTAACACTTTCCTTTTTGTATAACGTAAAATGATTCGAAAAATTATTGTTTTTACAACATGCTTTGCGGTTTCTCTTTGTATCTATCCATACTTCGATACGCAAGACTTTATATACAACGTGCCAAAAGTATACAGAATAACGATCACTCTTGACAAGTTATTAGGATACTATGAGAAGAAGGTGTCCAAAGATCCAGAATGGTACATTGCTCTTGGTTTGGCTAGAGGTATAAATATGAGTTCAGAATATTTTACAGCTGAGGCCAGTCGCGACAGGTTGTGGGTTCGATTGCCACTCGAGAAAGTGTAATATTTTCATTTCTTCGCTTGAACTATACTATTGTTTATTTACTAATTTGAATTATTATAATGTTTTATAACATTAACATTTTAAAGACAAATTTTATAATTTTAGGTTGACACCAAATGCTCTGTCTAATCTATTTTGATTACGTTACGAATTTCTAGTAGCATACGGTAAAAACAAAGCGTAATGACCAATCAAACGAGCAATTAAGATTTTCGAACGATATTTTCATTGCATTGACTTAGAAGTTATTTTTTTCTTTCTGTGCTCTATGGGACTGTAGACTTGAATATTTAATTTGCGGACGGACAGACAAACAGATCAAACAAGGGTCCGGTTTTTTTGTGTCCAGATACGGAACCCAAAATAAATAATAAATATAAATTATATATTCATCAGTTACTTTACATACTTTTTACTCATCTATAATCCACTTCCTATATATTTTTTACCCTATTAACCACGATTATATTTAAAATGATTTTTAGGTCAACTCGAATATACTATAAACGAGCTTGACAAATCAGTGCCGGCGAAGCTAAAGGAGAATTTGCAGAACATTACAAAGAGAATGGATCGCATTTCGAACAACACTGATTTCAAAACATTAACATATCGTAGTAAAGATTATGAATATGGTAAGTATTAACTCTACTATTTCAAACAAAAATCATATTTAAAAGTAATTAATTATACTTATGAGACAAGTTGCCGCTATCAAATTAGTTTGCTTTGAATTTATAACCCTCATCAATTTATGGCATTCGTTGTCCATTTTTCTATACATCACATTTTTTAAACTTTTTAAAAGTTAACACCATTTAATCTTCCAAATTTTCATCAAAGCTCGATCAGGTTTCATCTGAATTGTTCTAGAACAATTTTTAACGTCATCATAAAGTGTCAATTTCCTAAGGCGTTATATTTATACTTCATAAAGTTTAGCTGGAGTCCTAAAGCTCCACAACTAATTTTGTTTTTTTTTATGTCAAGAATAAATACAGATCTATGGGTGTTTTTTTTTAGTCTATATTCTATGTAGATAATTGACAGCTTTTACAAATTTATTATATTTATAGACTAATTTATTTACCGATATAAAAACTGCCACAGATTATAAATTACTCTCATTTTATTTATTTATTTACATTACACGGCTATATTGAATGTTTCACTGGTATGTAGGGATCATCAGGATTATTAAAAGTAATTGCGTAACTCTTAAATATTTAAGTGTTCTTTTGAGGACAAAACTTACGTCATAGCAATTTAAGTTTAAGAAGTAAATTGCATTTCACCCGAACATTCTAACTGCTTTTCCCTTGAAATTATTTTAATACAAAATATAATTTGTTTATTTGCTTATCAACAAAATTGCTTGCTTATCAAAAATTGTTTGCTTATCAACTCCAAAAAACTATACATGATATTTTTGGAATTGGATTTCTAAACGCTACCAAGCACCTGCATTCTTAACATGGAAGCCTTTTTTAAATAAATACATTAAAAAATATTTAAAATATCTATTTACAATATAGAATTGAAGACAAAAATTGGGTAACTTTCTACTAATTTAAATAAAAATGGGTGCTTCGGCATTACATTCCTCTCCTCGATAATGATTTTAATTACATTTTAAATAAGATTTACTTAAATTTCACTAGAAATTAAAATGTTATTTATTTAGAATCTGTTATCTTACCCACTCGCTTTACAAAATTGAATATTGGGTTCCACCATTAAATACACAATGTCAAATTGCAAACGCAAACTGCGAATTGGACTAAATGTGAGGAAGGCTGTTTTCTTGACTGGTTTCCTCTGCTTGCCACACTATATGTCAAAATAAGCACGTGTCTATTTATTAGAGAAAATTTCAAAAATATCTAAAAAATTACAGTAATTTTTCAATTCAAGAATAAAATAGAAACTGAAAAGTCCTAAGGTTAATAAAAAAAAAACAATGTTAAAAATTCAAAGTTAGTAAATTTTAATATTTTTATATCAACATTAATTAAAATAAATATCTTAGAATAACGACTTTGTTATATTATCTTTTAGATTAGTATTACACAAGTGACAGTTGTATGGAGAGACATGAAATGTGAATTGAGTTTATTCCACAGACCGTCGTAATAGAGTTCAGTGCACGCGCACAATCCAGTTGTCTTCCTGTATCTTTCATATGGAATCTTGATACGAGGATATGTTTTTTTTACAGCAGTTTTTTTACAGCTTCACGCTGTATCCCACATGTACAGTCCGCTCGACGGCCGCAAGCCGAGGTTCGAGTCCCGCAGGGGACGCCCTTACAGTCATCGACTTCCTTACAAGCAGCCACTTAGTGCTTGCATTTCTTTAGGGACCGAGTACACTCTTCCCTACCCAACCGGTGTCGCTGTCAGCCAATAGGGCTAACAGCATTAACCTCATATTCGAAAAAAAAACATGTATAAGAGTAGGCCGAGGGAGCCTAGTGTTAAGACACTCCTTCACTTTCCGCTGAATTCTATTATTTTATTCTCAAGGCATTGCGTATTGAGTGGCGAAACTCAACGCCGCGCCGCAATATGGACAATGCATTTTTGATTGATTATAATAACAACTTTAAAATTTTGAGTGTTATACCCCTTCTAGCTTTTGGTTACATGTAATATGTAGATACAGCGTGAAGATAAAAAAATATTACAAATTACAGCTAAGGGTCATGTTTTTTACACCACTTGCACCTCTTGAGTTACAAAAACATTTACCAGGATTGTCGACGTGATATGGTACCAAATAATCGTGTCTACATTCATTTCGCGTCTATTCGTATTTATTTAAAGTACTCGTAGAGCTTTAAATAGATACACCGGCCCCGACCTTCTTAGTAATAGGTATAATAAAAAGGTATTTCCGTGAAAAATATCTTTTTTGTGCAAGTAGTGCTTACTAAACAAACAATATAAAAGAAATAATCGTGATTGAATTGACAAAAAGCCGTTTATATGTTTTTTGTTTTATCTTTATTTTTTTTGTACTTATTTTTCCAACCGGATTGTTTGGGAAACTTATTTTTCCAAGCGTTTCTTTTGATTGAGATTTAAGATCGTGGATCGAACCCACAACCGTCGCATTACAGTCACATCCTTGTGCCGCTGCGCCACGACGGCCTCAATAGTTTTAATAATTGATTTTGCTATATAAATTAATGATTTAGAAATCTTTGTAAGGGCATATCATTTGATAAGAAAATATTCAAGACATTTGATATATGTATCTACCTTAACATATAT
>DWGR01003289.1:0-12379 GCA_018247715.1 Heliconius burneyi | reverse complement strand
TAATGTATGGTTATATTATATTGTCGTTGGTTCCTTTTATTATTTACATGACTAGGGTACATACAGAATTGTCATTTTTTTTAATAATAGAGGTATTTCAATTACTATATTTTTTATATGGTGGACAAGTTAAGTTTGCCCGTGTACACGCCCCTCTTTTTGTATGATATTAACTAAAAATATGTTTGTGTAGAATTTTCTATAAAATACCTATAAATTTTCACAATTCATTATTTTTCCACGGAAAGTGCCCTGTAGATGTTGATTACGCTGCAAATTTCATACAAAATGTAGCAAAAACTGTCCTTAAATGCGTATCTTTTGATTGCGGTGACTTAAAAGCTTGATTTTTTTCTGTGAACCAAGGCATCGTAGACCTGACTAAGTGATTCTGATTTCAGGTATATACCTCAACCCGATGGCGCGATAAATAGTCTTGGAAAACGGACAGATGGACAACAAAGTGATCCTATAGGGTTTCGTTTTTCATCTTGGGCTACGGAACCCTTCAAACCTCTTCAAATAGCTGACATTTTTCTAGCCACCAAAACTTTTTAACGCGTTCATATATTATATTAACATATAACATATTTTATACTAAAATAAATTGATTGTTTACAATAAAAATAGCACAGTTACGCAGCAAACAAGCACAACAGTTGGAAACATACAACATATATATGTGTGACTTCATACAAATGAGTCACGACGAAAAACCCCATACATAGAATTCAGTAAAAATATTGACAAGAGTACGCCGAATACACCTGATGAATACCATTATTGTGAAGAAAAATGTTAATGAATCGTTTGCCATTCATTTTTGTAGCAAAAATGTAATATATATATATATATATATATATATATATATATATATATATATATATATATATATATATATATATATATATTTTTGTATCCCGTTACCATTCTGTCTTTCAAATGTATGCATGTATTGAAATAGATTTTTTGTTTTTAAATACAGTTTCTTTTTTTCGTTCATGAGGTTACTGCTGTAAGCCCTATTGGCTTTTACATAGACACCAGATGGATTACTGATTATAAAAAAGCATAACCAATGTATTTCAATTTAAATCTACAGAATCCGAATGTACAGGTCATTGGCAGATAAATGGAATGATCGAATACATATTACAGCGAACAGAATATTTATAATATGAACGTAACGTATATTGATTGAGATCGAAGCATAATAATTAACCAATATAAAAAATAAATAAATAGAAATCTTTTTAAAAACAAAATACTACGCTTAAATTGCTCAAATCAACTTTGTTTCTTAAACAAAATGGGCAATTTTGGTTAAGATAAACTGACTGTTAACTATCTGTTACGAAAGGGCGAGTCGAAGAAAGTAAAAATGTGTTATATGTCGTTGTTCTCCACTTAGTTGAGCATGCTTGCGGCTTTCTCTAAGACATCTGATTGACGTCCCGTTGTGAACTGTTTAAGGTAATTGACAAGTACTGTTCGAAAACAACAGATCATCATAACATACGTGTTGAACGTTAACGTCTTAACGTTATCTCAAGTTATTATTCGATCCGTAGCCAAAGCACGAATAACTATTGATAAGTATTGGAATCGTTGTCGATACCAATTTTTATGGGATCTTGTTCAATTCCTATACAAATTGGTATCGACAACGATTCGAATACTTTTCGATAGTTATTCTTGCTTGGGCTACAGGGAACTACTATCAACATTAAGCACTGAACGTTTTGTAAAAAAATTGATAATTATATTTACTATAGGAACTAACAAATTTCATACAATTATGCATAGTTTATTTGGTTTTGCATTTTGTACGTTACATATACTTCATGAAATAACTAGGCATGTTATTTTCAAGTACTTGACTGTAATGTTCAGGTCAATTGCTTTGTTTCTTCGGTCTATTACATTCTATTGGTTAAAGTGGAGTCAACATCAGGTCAAACTTAAGATTCAACTTTATTAACAACATCTCTTATATAATTTTGTGCCTAATAAATTTAAATTGATTTATCGCACGATTGTTAAATCGCAATGTTTTTAATATAGTGCATTAAGTTTTGCTTCAATATTGAGAAGTCGATCTTTTTAAGCTGTAACATTTTTATAAAAATTCTTTCTATAAATTCTTAAAATTGAATCTTCAAAAATAGATTTTAAACATTTCAAATACAGAAATATTATAAATTATTCAAAACTTTGGCGTAAAGTTTCTAACTGGCGTATAATAAGGTTTCCCTTATTAAATTATCATATTAAATAGCATGCAAACAAAGTAAGCCGTTTGCAATAACAGCAATTAACATAATTCGTATTTATATATTTTGTTTGTATATACTGTCAACAGCAATTTATCCAATAAAACTGCTATAGTAATTACTTGCATTTTACTAAATAATTTTATTAATACAGATGTTTATTTCAATTACAGTGATTGAAATATATATATATATATACATATTATTTGATTATAATTTGGCATATGTTTTTCCATACACACACACACACACACATATATATATATATATATGTGTGTGTGTGTGTGTGTATGGAAAAACATATGCCAAATTATAATCAAATAATATGTTTCTGTATTAGATTCACTCATTTCAAGAACAAAGTACTTTTACGCATGCGGACCTGTTCGATTCTGCTTCAGCTAGATACACATGCATAAATATACATGCGTAATGTCTGCAGATTTCTCTTTATTTCCTCACCCTCGCTTGTATGCCTATAGGGGCTGAGGGCAATATGTGGCAATACTTTTTTATGAATTCGCCGTAAGTTAAAAACCGACAACAGCCTATAGATCTCGGTGGCAAAAATGTTCTTTCTGTAGCTTTGCCGTTGAAAACAATGAAATCAATTGGATGTAATTTGAGCACATTACGTGTTTTTACATTAAGTCCGTCCGTCCGTTTGACCATAATAGAATTATTATTACAACGAATATCATATTATTGTTATTCAAAAACAGGTTTATCGGTCAAGGTTTTCGTTGAGAGCTATAAGAGTTACATTAAAAGTGAAATACAAATGACTAATTAACCTTACTTAACACAACTTGACAGGGCTATAAGGCAATGACGCAAGTGAAGAAGCAGTATATACCTAAAAGAGTTGAAGATGCGTCGGAATATATTAGACGGCGGCTCTATATTAAAGTTTGTAAATATTTTTCTATTATTTAAAATTACAAAAAGTACATTTTTATAAGCCAATACATTTTATAAGTTTATATTTGGAATATATTAAGACTAAATTGTAATTATTTAAGTTTGCAAGTGTAACCTAATGGTATTTTTAAAGATAATGATATTCTTGGACAACATCTCGTTCCTTTATTCGTAAATTCGTTCGTGTATTCGTAAAATTAACATCTTAATTATAGTTTTCAATTGTACTTGTAATTGTAATTATTGTTGTATTCGACCTTGTATTTTTTTCCTCAATGAAGTATGTCATTAAAATGTGAAATGTTTCGATAACCAAGTTTAAAATAAAAAAGGCAATAATAAAAAAATGTAATGTTTCAAAATAACAAGCAATTTAGGCTCAAAATTGGAAATCACTATATATGGTATCGTACATTTTTCGGCTATCTGACATCGCTGTCTGACAGTGCAAAGATGTAAATATTGACATGATTTAGTGCTAGTCGACGTGTCCATATTAGGTGGTGTCGGACCGCGGTGATACGGCCAAGTATAGTGGCCTAGCGAAACATTCCATTTCGATCTTGTACAATAACGGAGTAACAAAATTATGCTACTTTCAAATAACTTAATACTTTGTGAAATAAACCATAACAATTATTATTTTTTTTTTTAATTATATCAACTTATTTTAAAGGGAATTTGACAATCGTGTAAATATTTCAGAATCGTAAACTATACTACCCTAATAAATGTAACACAATATTTTTGTTTTTTTTAGCTTCACGCTTTATCCCGCACACGGCAGGGTAGGCAGAGGGAACATAGTGTTAAGACACTCCGTTCCCCACGTTCTGCCGAACTCCGGAGGCATTGCGTGTTGAATGAATCTAACCCTCATAGAAATAATAATACAATAATAGGACATCATAGTTTCTTACGCATATTGTTTGTATTAATAGCAGTGTCTTTGAGTTAAAAGTTATAAGAAATAATTACGTATATTGGTATCGCGTGTCGGAGTACAGACAAAGCTGTCTTATATACTCAATACTAATACGTAAGTTTCCTGTAACGTTAGTTAACTATATAACGGTGTAAAAAAAAGCCGATCATTACAACGGTTCTACTGCTAATTGCTGAAAACAATTATCCATAAGCCGACGCACTAATCACGTTGCTTAATTATAACGTGTTGAATATATTACAAGATATAACAATACAAAGATACGAGTCAATCGAATATTTTTTTTAGATTCACGCTGTGTCCCGCACGAATCAGGTTGGGTTGGCACCAGAAGCGCGAAAAGCACCTCGACACCAGAGCGACAAAAGGAATATATTAAATATTTATTTCCCCAAGTGGAAATCGAACCCACAACCTGTCACGATAGCAGTCACAAGCCTGTGTCGTTGCACCACGAAGAGCGTCAGTCAATAATCTACGATATATTAACTGTTTTTATATTCAAAAACGATATAAATAAATAAAAAAGTGTGAAATATGACTGAATAAAATCACGACTCAAAACTCAAAAGTATGACCTCATCACATCGCATCACATATTATAATATTTGTTACTGCATTACACATTTACATATATCAAATATGGGTTGATGTTTGTCACAAAATCTAAGATCATCAAAGAGATGCTGTTACGATGACACATAAAACAGTGCGCTACTGTTCAAAACAGTTACCTTATTGTGTCCGAACGACAGCCGATCGTCATGCGCCAGTGAGGAGTTGGAGTTGTGCCGGTCAAGATCCCATCCGATGTGCCAGTTGTCCAAAGAGTCCGAGGATGACTTTTTAGTGTCAAATGAACTTTTCCTTGATAGAGAATTCATAGAGCCCACGTAATCTCTTTTCATATCTCTAACTCCCGTACTGTTCACTGAGTCGCGTCTGTTATAGTTGACAATATTGCTGCGGGAGAGGTTGGGGAAAGAGCCCATGGAGTGCCTCTTTGAACCATATTTATGGGTCGGACTCGGCGTGTCTCGTCTCGGTGGAGTCTGACAAGAGCTTTGTCGGTCTCTACGAAGAATACTCGGGAACGACGATGGATGTTCCATGTCTCGTGCAGGTGATCCCGATAGGCCCAGCGAACCCCTACGCCTACTGTCATATTTATTGTTAGGAAATATATTTTTCGTAACGCAATTTTTGTTTTTACTGTAGCATACAGACCTGATGATGAGACCGTTTGTAGGTGAAATACACTCCCGATACGGCGTCGACTCCCTACTGTGCAGGTATAGAGAGGACCTGTACGGCGTGCTGCACCGACCGTGGACGTCGCAATGTGGATCGTGTTCGATCGTCGAGCTGACTAATGGGGAGTGACGGCCCTCTCCCTCTAAGGTCATAGTCCCAAACATAGAATCCAACTGACGCATGGCCAACGCTTTCTTCACAGCAGTCATCTTCACTCGAGTGTATCACAGATGTTCACAGTAATATTTTAATTCACAAAAGCATTAGTTCCTCGTAAATAGCAATTCTCTTTGGCGCAATGCGTGACTTAAGTGATATGTATGTCCTCTAAGTATACCGCGACGCGACTGGACTGTTCTGACGGCATTGTGCGCAAAACGCTCGCTTATGACTCACGACGGCATGCGCTCGCGCAATAAGACCGATTATTATCAACGTGTCCTACAATTACACCGCAGATCTATGTAAATATGGTGACACGGAGGTAAATAATATACAAGTAGTTCGACCGACGGTTCGACTGAAGGTTGTCAGTGTCATATGTAAAGGAAAACCGCGTTGACATTAATTTTGTAGCCTATGTTAATAATATTATATAGCTCTACAATGATACATTCATTAGTAATAATAGCCACCCACGTGAAATGATTTCCAAGTCAATATGCGGTTAAATAATAAGATGGTAAATATCGTTCTTATCTAGTTACGTAATAAAATCAATTAACTGATTTGGTTAATAAATTTACCTGATCATTTGATGGTTCCGTATAAACATTCTTATAACATAATTTAGCTCGAGCTATTTGATGTTAATTCACATAATCAAAACAAAACGGACATTAGTTACATTAATTTATAATAAAAACCTTAATAGAAGAGATCCAACTATATTAATCAATAGTACAGATTTCATTTCGTAGAATAAACTAAATTGAAGCATTAGTTACACAATTCGCATTTCATCCAAAACAGATTGATTTACGCAATCTATCGTAGGAAAGTATTCAATAAAGTGTACTAAATTATCTCAATGACGAAAGAAACAGAAAGCGAGGTGAAACTCTACAAGAGTTTACATACATTATATGGTATATTAATTCGTATTTAAGCAATACAACATCTTACAAGATATTTTGTTTATAAAATATTATATATCATACCAATTCGATATATATAAATATAAATAATTATTTTATAAACTGTACTAAGGCTTACCGTATTTTAACAACCAAGTGTCAAAAGGCCGTCGTGGGGCAGCGGCACATTAGTGTGACTATAACGCGACGATTGTAAGTTCGATCCCCACTCAAGGAAATTAAATATTTATTTTCATTTCTTCGCTCTGGTGTCGAGGTAAAGAGCGGCGTTAAGTTCCGCCATTCAACACGCAAAGCCTCCAGAATTCGGCGGAAAGTGAGGAACGGAGTTTCTTAACACTAGATTCCCTCTGCCCACCCTGCTGTGAGCGGGATACAGCGTGAAGCTGACAAAAAAAAAGTGTGAAAAGACAGGCATTATATATAATGTTCAAAAAATAAACATCTTTCATGTAAAGGAAGGAATATGTCAATATAAAATGTTATATGGTATAAAATGTTGTTATCAGTCTAATTAAAAAATTATAAAAAATATTGTTTTAATATTTTAATTATAGGTATGGCAATTTCTTTATTAAGTAAAATCCTATCAGTCATCTTGCAACTCAGCCGTAATATCATTCAAACGTAACAACATCCTCTAGAAGCAAGTCTATTCTCTGTCTGTGTCTATTGACGGTTGTTATATAACACCACAAAGTATCTAAAATGTAACGTATGTTAGATCGTGTAGTTTCGCTATTTAAGTTAATGAGAACGCGTTCAAAATACCTATTACTTAGACGGTGAAAGTCTAGAAAACTTGTTTAATATTCTCTTCTTTGATTCTTCTGAGATGTTAATTTACGTCTTAACGTAACGTGCATTGCGTATATTTCTATAATTTAAAATGTATCATTATTGTTCTACAATTGTATAGAACACATACTGTGCTTATTATATTTATAATTATTTTTTATATCCCGTTGTGGCGCAGCGGTACAAGAAAAAATGTCGCAATTTCAGTACAAGGGTGTGGTTTAACCCCACTCGAGGAAGTGAAATATTTATTTACGTTTATATTTCCATTTCTTCGCTCTGATCTCGAGGTAAAGCACGGCGTTGAGTTCTGCCACTCAATAAGCAATGCCTTCAGAATTCGGCAGAAAGTGGGGAACAAAGTGGCTTAACACTAGGTTCCCTCTGCCTACCCTGCTGTATGAGGGATACAGCTTGAAGCAGAAAACAGATAAAGTAGCATAAAATAGTTTAGATACAAACTTGTCTTTGTTAAAATAAACATACAAAATTATATAATGCGAAATCTACTTATTTTAATAGAAAACATAGGTTTCTACTAATATTTTATTAAAATCTTGATACACATATGTATAGTTTATAATATTCGTTTAACAATGAATGCTATAAAACAGGTAAAACGCGTAACTTTCTAGAAACTCGTAACTAAGTCGCAAAAAGAACATTACGTCAACTTAAAGCAAATATTAATTTTATGTAATACAGAACATAGATGGATTTTATTTCACTCAACGCGCTAACCTCAAACACTACTGATTTGAGAAATCATTTTATATCACTCTATGACCAATATAAACAACAAAAGCGAACTACAGTGCGCTGCGTAAAGGCATAGATTACGTATTTCGAAATTAATCTGCTTAAAGAGTTCTAAAAAATTCAGCGATGGCACTACTACTGACCATTTTAATATATTGCAAATAAAAAAAGAGCTATTGTTACTTTGATTTGAATGGAGATATGTTTTGCGCTTTTTAAGTCAAAATTGCATTTTAAAGTATATCGACATAATAATTTTTTAGAAGATATCACAGATTTAAAATATCCTGTTAGCTGTGGCGACCATTTTGTGCGATCGTTGCATCTTCATTTGGGTGATCTTACGTGTAAGAAATTAACAAATGAACAGAAGTTTTACTTATTCACGTATAAACTACTACTATTACATGTTTTCACGTATAAACTATTTAACCGATCATTGATGAAATAATGTATACGTATACAAGTTTATTACAAACTAGCGGCCTGCCAGCGGCTTCGCCCGCTTCAACTACGTGATCATATTAAACAGAACTGACTGACGTCTGACAATCATAATGACTAATTTAATTTACTCGTTCGGATACAGTCTTAAATGTTAAATTATTGATTTGGGTAAGGATTTATAATATTCTTTGTAAAATAAATGTATTATAAAAAAAAACCCAAATCGAATCGAATAATCCAATATCGAAATCAAAATAATTATATAAACCGAATATGTATCGAATCGATATTTAAATATTTAATTAAGAAGCTCCTCCTTGTTTTGAAAGTCTGTGAAAAAACTGATTTACCACAAACAAATACAGATTTATTATAAGTATAGATATGGATTACTTTATATTTGCAGACAAACCCATGCCTTGAGTTCATTCAAATGCCGATAACTTTAATGAACCAATTTTGATGAAACAAACTTAAGATGTTGAGTTAAAACAAAGCAATTGTGAAAGTTTTAAAGTAAATTGGTTCAGTACTTTCGAAGATTAGCGTGACCATACATACAGACAGACAGACAGAGAAGAAATTGAAAAAAAATATTTTTGCTTTCTATTATTCTTATTAAGTGTCGCTCTATCCATTTAAGTCAAAAATATTAAACGTACAGACAAAATATTTTTACTTTTTTATTATATATATATAGATATATATCAAACTTTGTTTAAGCAATATTAAGGTTATTCTATTTAGTTTTAGAAATTGGGGATTCAATAAGAAAAATCATAACGTCGTGAGCGAAATCGCGGATAAGCGCTAGTTCTCTCAATCATGTAAAACATCTATAACATTTACCCCTTCCCTACACGATAAGCGTTCTATGTTAAGAGCAACATTGGTTTTTTTATTATTTTTATTTTAAGTAGTTTATATAATTGTGTAAAACTATTTGTACAAATGATTCAATTATTTACATTACTCGCGTAGCTATTTTTCTTTTTGCCTCGCCATTTTATTACAATTAACTCTTTTTTTGTTTCAGATTCACGAAGTATTGCGTGTATACTAGGGTAGGCAGAGGGAAACTATAGTGTTGAGATACTCCGCTCCCCACTTTCAGCCATTTTTCAAGGCATTACGTGTTGAGTGGCGGCGGAACTCAACGCCAAGCTTAGCCTTATTACCAGAGAAAAAAAAGAACAATATTAATAAATAATAATTCTCCGAGTGGGGATCGAACCCGTAATCGTCGCATTTACACACACCTTTGCCACTGCGTCAGGACGGCCTCAACGTTGATGATATTTATAGCGAATAATTCACACTTATTCACCACTGCGCCACTAACTTGTCAATATAAATAATTATCAACATTCACAATAGCTATTATGTCATTCAAATAGTAAATGAGTTATGTTAGTTCCATATTATGTTTTTATATTTTATTATTATGAAGCATTCTAGAACGCATTGGAACGGAACGCGCCCACATGTTGACATACCTACCGTAATAAGACTTTAATAATTATTAAATGGAAACTACCTTTGTACTGCCGCTATGTACTTTAATTCAATGTTTACAAGCACACTATCAAATTTACTAAAGGAAGGTCACGTAAAAAGCATGAGGACCACCTGGAGAACATGTATGAAGAGGTTGATGATGATAACAGTGGACGAGGCAAAAGAGGTGTGAAGAGACCGTAGCGTTTGGTCCTCCGTTCTCTCTGACTATTCCAATAGAGATATAGTGTGAAGCTAAATTACAAATAACTTGATTAGAATATATGATAATTTATCTATTTTTATCTATTAAACATAAAATTTGGTGTAAATTGTTTCAGTGTAACATGACAAGGACCATGAAATCCGCACAAACGAAGTAACAGGCAGCCACTTAAACATTGATAGCACTTTTAAATAAAATATTAAACATACTATTGTTAACCACATTATTGTTTTTTGACATTGTCATTTTGCAAAAGAAAATGTTAACTGTGTTTCTTTTAAATTGCAATCTTTTAAAACATTGTTGTGTTTTGTACCATTGCAATCATTTAAAATTTTGTTGTTTTTTTCTCCTTTACCTTCACGCTGTATCACGGGATACATGTCAGACGATAAGTAGAATTAGCCTTAGTGTTAAGATACTCCGCACTCCACCCTCCGCCGAACTCTAGAGGCATTGTGCGTTGAGTGACGGAACTGAACGCCGCGCTTTGCGTCGACACCAAAGCGAAGAAATGAAAATATTTAATATTTAATTTCCCCGAATGGGAAATCAAGTCAAACCGATATAACTTAGTAAGGATATATCATGAACACTAAGCGCCTGTAACCTACTTAATTCAAAGTAAAAATTCACAAGAAAAAAACATGGAACAATAGGTGAAAAATGACTTTTTACACTTCAGGGACGAGTGAGAAGCGTTTTACAAATGAGCTTCAACCGTCATTAGGTTCGGGAAAACAAAAAACACTAATTATTACAATATTAACTAACAATTCACTTTTAATTGTCGTTTATAATTGCGTCATGAAACATAAAACAAATACATATTCTACTTTGACATTGCTTGGTTGAATTGAATGCCATTCTACTTATAACTTAACTACCTACATTATCAACATGTTACTGTAACGCTCCCGTTGTGGGTTCGGTTCCTGGTACCAAGGTCACAACACGCAAAATGGGGAACGGAACCTCTTAACACTAGGTTCCCTCTGCCTACTTTACTATACGCGGGATACAGCGTGAAGCTGACAAAAAACATCAACATTCCTTAAGTGAGATTAGAACAGTATATCATGTACAGTTAGATACTTCACTTCAAAGCGCCAAGCTCAATATGCCATTTATTTAAACCATTATAATGTTAATTTTAAGTTATCTTGATGGAATAAATTATTGGACCGGAATAAGATGTAGCACAGTTCCTCTCAATACCAAGTATAAAAACATTTAATTGACCGACAAAAAATTAATAATCAGGTTAGATCTATTTACATGCATTTATAAAAAACATGATGTATTATTTGTATCACAAAGCTTTTTGCTGCTTATTTCTAAATCTTTTAATTATTCTGTACACATTTATGACACCGTGTAAAGAAAGAAGGCCTGATATCCCAATCATTATAATTTCAACAAGAATCAACTATGAGAAACGCAATAGCAAAATACATATAGAGGCCAGTCATTTCGAAGCACAAGTAAATGCGTCAGGTTGTGGGTTCGATTCGGTAAAATATTTAATATTTTCATCCTCGCTCTGGTAGCGACGCAGACCGCGGCGTTGAGTTCCGCCACTCATCACGCAATGCTTCTAGAGTTCGGCGGAAAGTGGAGAGCGGAGTATCTTGACGTTAGACTACCTCTGCCTCCACTGCTACATGCAGGATACAGCGTGAAGCTTCACGAAATAAAATAGCAAAAAAAGATAGATCATGAGAAATTAATTATTTTTATATCTTAAAATTAAACTTTTATCTGGACACGATTAGAAATGTATGTAAATTGAATACATTATTTACTTAAAAAATCTTTAAAATTTTATTTTATCCACTAAAGCAATTTATAAAAACAAGAAAATGAAATGACAAGAGTTTGCATGTTTTAAATGGCAAAATTGATTGAAAGTGATATTGCTTTCAAATTTAACAAGGCGCCTCAATATTAAACGAATATATATTGAGATAACGAACACATATTTATTGAGAGCTTAAACAGGCTCAAGTATGAAATTGAAATAATAATAATTACTAATATACCACCCTGTTCAAAAAGTAAGGTGACTTTGTATTTTTAAGAAAAAATATTTATTTATTTATCAATATTTATGTTGTCCCCTTCAAAGTAATCCCCCTCAGATACAATACACTTATGCCAA
>DWGR01003288.1:0-12381 GCA_018247715.1 Heliconius burneyi | reverse complement strand
TGATCAAAGGAAAGTACCCTATAGTTTTGATACATAATATGACAAAAACGAAGCATAAACGCTCGTAGCATTTGTTTGCGATGATATAGAAAATGGATTTTTTGTCCCATATACTCCCCAGTATAGATTTGAACATTTGATACTAATCAGCATTGTAGGTACCTAACCCCGAAGTGATCTTGTCAAAAAAGGTATTGACCGACAAACAAAAAAAATATCTTATAAATCAAAACCAAAATCAAATCAGCTTCTCGCTTTAACCCGCACACAGCATGCACCGCACCCGCACCCGTACGCAGCAGTCAGAGGGAACATAGTGTTAAAACTCCATTCCCAACTTTCTGCTGAATTTTGGCACGCAATGTCTATTGCGTGCTGAGTTGCAGAACTCAACACCGCGCTTTGCGTCGATACCAGAGCTAGGAAATGGAAATATAAACGTAAATAAATATTATTTTTTTATAAAGGTTCTGTTTTTTTTTGAGAGATGGACTTTAAAATACTCTTAGAATCTAAGTACACAGGTGCAATAGTCAATAGATAACGTTGCGTATCTGTTTCTACATTTTTAAATATAAATTTCTTGTAAACTTTAAGCACAATGTCTTGATAGAGCCTAGCAGTAACCTTTACGAACTATTCATTTCTGTTTATTTTGTTGTTTGTATTACGAACAAGCATATAACCAAGACGTTTCCAAACCCATCCTATAGACAAGAATCTCTGCTATCAGTGTATATAATGGAATGCTTTAATTGATGCTATTTATCCTGCATAGCAGTGAAGGAGAATATAGTGTTAAGACACTTCTTTCTCGAATAAGAGATACTAAGTGTCACAAATACAAATATTTAATAAATAGCATAAATAGCATCTCTTGGCAAAGAGAGAATGCTATTTATTAAATATCTGATCTTCCTACAGAGTTATTAACAACATAAATAAGTTGTAACAGGTGTATAAGTTCGACGTAGCTTGATAAGAACCTATGGCCTAGTGGTCATAGCGATTGGACGTTTTCTAAGAGGCGCGGCTTCCCACTACGTTCAAATTTTTATAGGTTTTCTAAAATAAGTAGTAATGTTTAAGATATTTTCAATATTTGCAAAACGATTGATTGAAGAAGATTAAGAACGAAGTTCAATTCCGCCACTCAACATGTTTCAAATTCTGTTCGACAGCGGAGAGTGGAACGTCTTGACATGAACCGATTTACTTCAATTTTTTTCACCAATTGTTTTGTTTTAACTCAACTTAACATCTAAATAGGTTAATTAAAAAAAAGTGATCGGTATTTGAATGAACTCAACGCATGAGATTGCCTGTAAATATAAAGCAATCTATATATATACTTATAATAAATCTTCATTTGTTTGTGATAAATTTGTATTTAATGAACAGATTTTAATGAAACAAATTTTATATGTTAAGTTGAGCTAAAACAAAACAATTGGAGAAAAAGTTTGAAGTAAATCGGTTCAGTACTTTCGAAGATTAGCGTAATCATACATACAGGTAAATAGATAGACAAGAAATTTAAAAAAAAATTAGCTTCTATTATTCTTATATGGTGTCCCTCTATCCATTTCAGTCAAAAATATTAAATGTACAGACGAAATATTTTTACTGTTTTATTATAAGTATAGATAACAAAAAACTATCTTAAAAAATTAAAAAACTGGTTATTACTAATTACTACATAATTGTTTAATAGAGGTGTGTATACACCTATATTGTGTAATTAAGCCCACGCATTATTTTTATGAATGAAAATCATTAAAATCGCTTTAGAAGCGTTTGTTCGTGTGTCGTACAAACTGACGCAGTCGTAGCTAGGAAGCGATCGTGTTCCCATATTATAATATCGATCTTAATTAAGTAAATCTTTAAGAAGAAAAACGCGAAGTTTGTTTAGTTACTCGTAAGTCATCGCGCGGTGTGAATGGGACTTGCTGTTATCATATTGTTGTTGTACGTTTGGAAAATCCGTTCATAGTGTTTACAAACTGATGCGAGGATTCGCAGATTGTATAATCCCTATACTAACAGATATAAGATTATTTACCTGTAAACTACCACCCAAGGGGTTTTATAAAAGACAGGTAAAATTAAATTTTATTCAGGCTTCACTCTGACGCCAAAACATTTAGTAAAATGAGTACACAAGGTAAAAGTAGTCTGAGTAGCTGTGATAGTGATGAAAAGAAATATGAACTTGTCCCACCGGAAGGGGGTTGGGGCTATTTGGTGTGTGTGGGCCTATCTGTTATATTTGTAAGTATTTTTTTCATTTCAAATATTCTTAAATACATATGTATCTAGTAAAATAGTATTTTTGTGAGTTAACCATTAGTAGAAAATTATTAATAATAATAATTAATATAATAAAAAAATATATATTAATAAATTGACCTGACAACAACAAATATATATTTTAAACACGTATATTTTAATACGCATAAATGCACAATAACATGTGGCTAATTTATGTCCTATTTTTTATATAACAATGTAAGCATGTTATAATTGAATATCACTCAATAAGCATATTACTAGAGTGCATGTAACAATATATAAAGATATTCACGTATTATAGCTAATAGGTAACTTTAGATTGTATATAAATTAAAAATTATGAAGTTTTAGTTCCGTAATAATAAAAAAAATACTGTTAAAATAAAATCAAAATTATATACATTTAATATTTTTAAAAATATCAATACAATCTCATTGTTATTTGTCAATTTTTGCATAACAACAAATTATTATAAATATTTTTATTTGATTTAAATGTGTAGATTTTTGTTTTTAAATAATTTCTCATTAATCAATATAACAATAATTATAATGTATTTTAATAATTATTATTATTTATTTTTGTTAAAATAAAAAAAAATAAGATAAATATATGTACATTATAAATTAACAATTTGAATATGTTTGTGATTAATATCTATCTGTTATACGACAATGATTTTGATTTCTATTATAGAGGATATTACTAAAATATTTCTTATTTTACACAACGTTTCAAAGAGTTTAGAGTAGGTCTAGTCCGTGGTCACATTAGCAGATAATTTGTGTAATTTAAAGAGATTTTATATTTTTTATTACCTAGTAGTAGTTTTAAATTTTTTTCATATAAAATATACTTGTATACAGATAATTTTAGTTCATGCTCTATAGGACAAAAATCACAGTTTTAGACACCAAATATCCGTATAGAATACGATATGAATATCGTAAATATCGTATCCTTCAGACACACAGCTGGGTAGGCAGAGGGTGCCTACTGTTAAGACACTCCGTTCCCCACTTTCCGCCGAATTTTGGAGGCATTGCGTGAAGAGTGGCGGAACTCAACGCCGCTCTTTGCCTCGATACCAGAGCACAACTGTCGCGTTACAGTCACAACCTTGTGCCTCTGCGCCACGACGGCCTATAAATGATATGAATATCTAATGCTTATAATAATATGAATATTGAAAAACAAATTAATAATCGTAAATTAACTTTCTAATATAGGAGAGTATTCAACATAACGTCATTATTTTTTGATAGACAGATTAAACTGTTTAAAATGTCGTTATATCTAGCTTAAACACCGAATAGTTGCTTAGCTTTTTAAGGAAGTAGTATAATAAAAAATTTTTTTTAAGAATAATGCAGAACATGTATTTCATCCATTGTGTGCGCTTATTTTTATAAATATAACGAATATTGAGTTTGAGTAAATACTGTTTTATTTGACCTGTCTAAGAACGGATAGTTGCCTATTGCGGCGGATAATTACCTAACGTTAAAAATACTTCGGAGGATACTTACTTGATGCGGAGAAAGATACTTTCTCTCTCCCCTCCTATGACTCTATTATATTTGTTTTTTCATATAAAACAAAATATTATCAAATTAACTAATCATTCAACTAATCGTTTTCATTATTTTATTTCAATTTATCTTGTATCAAGTACTAATTAACATTATGAGATTTTGCCAAGTATTTATTTATACTCTTAAAGTATAAAAATACAATTTTCCTTAGTTTTACACAACTTCGACATACATAGAATTAGATCTGTTCAAATAGATATAGATTGCAGATTCTTAAAATAACTACTCAATAATCTTTAAGCAAATTATTGGTATTAGATTTTTTTTTAAATTAGCATTTCCGAGAACCTACTAGTTCAGTAAAAAATGCTAAAACTTTACATTTACGTTTAAATCCTAAAAAATAATGAACAATGCTCCTTAAAAGGAGAAAAAAACGTAGGTATTAAATCCGTTACTTCACGTGAGGTATCAGATGTAAGGGCTCTGGCTAAGCTAAGCCTGAACTTCACAAAATGCTCGAGATCTCCAATTTTTGTACGGCACCCTCGGTGGGCGACACGATTCGCGCTTGTCCGATTTTTTCTCTTGACCAGACAAATTAATTGCACCACTTTTTGTTATAATTGCATAAATAATGATGGAGCTTGTTTAGAATAAAAAATGTTAGCAATGTCGGAAATAAGAAACTCAACTTCTCTATAAGCTTTATATTTTTACTGTATCTATACATTAAATGATTGAGGCTAGTAACACAGGGGCACAAGCGAGGAACTGTAAACGCAAATGGTAGTGGGTTCGATTCCCACTCAAGGTAATCAAGTATTTAATCTCTTAAATTTCTTGCTTTGTTACAGAGGCTTAGACTTGCCTTTTGCGCGGCGTTGAGTCCCGCCACTTAACTCGCAAAACTTCCAGAATTCGGCGGAAAGTTCAGAACGGAAGTGTGTATATTATATATGTAAATATTAATACATCACACATTCCTAAATGCCATCCTTCGTCAGCTATCAAAGAGGTCAATTCATTCAATAAAAAAGCAATTTTTATTTCGTAATTCGCCCGGAGGAGCGACCGTTTTTATTGAATGGAAATAAATGTTTTGCATTCAAAGAATGACGAATGATTTTTAGGTTTAACTTTTGAATATAGGGATAGGTTTTTAGCGTACTATTTTACCATACAAATTTTATAAACACAAATTACTGTACGTTTTAACCCAGATTGACATTGGTTAGTTGTTTATACCTAGTTATTTACCACTGAATACCCAGTTTTTAGGGCTCAATACTTTTTAAGGAAAAACGGAACACTTATAAGATCACTCTGTCAAAGAAAAGTAGTATCAAGTAAAGTTTCTATGTAAATATAGAAAAAAACATATTTCTATATTTACTTACAAAAGAGACATTGCCGTTTTTATCGCAAGAAACGCGTATTTCGAAATTATAAAAATTCATAGGGTATTTTCGATTGATGTAGAATTATAAAATTTGGTAGTTAGCTACATATAGCTACATGATACATGTAGCTAGTATTTCTAGCTAGCTTGAAACAATACATTTGTGGCTTGATCTTAAAAAATAATAGAATTTAAAGAGGAGCAAAATTTGGTATCGAAGCCGCTAGTACAAGTGAGATATCAGATAAAAGGGCTCTGGCTAGACCAAGCCTGTACTTCAGAAAATGCTGGAGACCTTTAACTTTTGTACGGAACCCTCGATGTACGAGCCCGACTCGCGCTTGTCCGGTTTTTTTATTAGACCGTATCAAACCTAATTATAAACATTATTACAAAATGGTGAAATTAGAATATATCCGTCACTCTCTATAAATGACGATAGAGTCCACTCAATTCAAAAGGAAATTAAAACATTATTATTCAAATAGACTTATGTAAGCACTTTTGAATTAAACCACCGGCTTGGAAGGCAGTTCTGGTAAGAAAGGCCAATTATTGTTTTTTGTCTACTTTTTATATTACCTATAATTAATTATCCCATCCTGTCTCAGATAATCGTAAGTGTCGTAGTTTTTTAAAAATTAAGCTTGAGTTGAAAGAGTCTGTCGATCAAAATCAGTTAATCATTTGTTTGTAGTTCAGTCAGTTTATTATTATTATGTTTAAAGTAAATAAGACTGTAATAGACGTAAATTAATATCATTAAACTACAAGAATTACATATTAAATCAAAAATCGGCTTCACGCTGTATCCCGCACACAGCAGGTTAGGCAGAGGTGTTAAGACACTCCGTTCCCCACTTTCTGCCGAATTCTGCCGAACAAATCACATGGATATCATCAAGTTATTGACAAGTACAATTTAAAACTACATTTAATTTTTTTACAGTAATTACAAACATTTTAGATTGTAAAATAAAAACTTTTTCATAAATTAACTAAAAATATTATTTAATTGTAAGTTATAAATATCTTTTGAATATGCATAACGCTTTAACTTGCCTTGAAAACGAATTTATTTACGAGATATTTTATGTAACAAGTTTTAACGTTTCCTATTAGTTATTTATAAATATTTTTAATTGATAAGTTTGATAAGAGGTCCTCGCGTCCCAGGGTACTAATGCACTTGGGCTTGACTGTAACGCAGTGGTAGTGAGTTCGATCTGCAAACTTATCAGCTGTATCCTGCGCACAGCAGTGTAGAGAGAGCGAGCCTTGTGTTTAGACACTACGTTCCCAACTTTCCGCAGAACTTTTCGAGGTATTGTGGGTAGAGTGGTGGCACTTGCCTTGGTGCCAAAGCGAAGATATGAAAATATAAATTTAAATAAATCTCTTCTCATCTTCTCGATTGGGGATCGAACACACAACCAGTCGGTTAGAGTTATTATTTATTCATATTTTAATTTCTTTGCTCTGGTAATAAGGAGAGATGCGGCGTTGACTTCTGCATGAGGAAAGGAGTGTCTTAAGACTAAGTTCTCTATCTTCGCAGCTTTATGCAGGATACATCGTAAAGCTGCAAAAATATCAAGATTTTCGTGTATGAGGAAGGACTGTCTCTCTTATGGAGAAACATTTTAATCTTATTTATTAAGTTCTGTAATTGCGGCCATCGTGGCGCAGTGGTACAAAGGTGTGACTTGTGTAGTTCGCTTCCAACTCAGGGGCATAAAATGTTTAATATTTTCATCTCTTCGGCTTTTGCCGGACTTTATACAAAAAACAGGAAATAAAAAAAGTACAGTATTCGGTACAGTATTCGGTATTTCAATAACATAAGCATCTCGTGTTTATATTTACATTTTTTATTACAAATTTATATTTTTCTTGTAACTAGTTGTCCGTGATTACAATATTAATGTATTATGATAAGAAGTAATATGAACGTTAACTTCTGATAAAATTATTTTATTGGATTTAACATAGACTAGAGATAGAGAGAGGTACTTTATTTTTTTAATATTTAATTTGTCTATAATATTGCGAATATATATATTGACATTGTCTTCAATGGCGGTATTCAACGCCACGCTTTGTCTTGTTACCGGAGCGAGGAAATTAAATTAATTTTGCCGACTGGAATCGAATCCACAACCGTTAAGTTTACAATTAGACGCACCGCTGCGTCAGAGGACCTCATAAGAGAATGCATCCGATCTGTGGATTTATTTGTATGGAATTTTTCTATTTTTTAGTCTCCATAACTACTAAATACTAAACTACTATGAGTTCAGACATACGAGGTACGATCTGTCAGGCGCTAAGATTATTTATGATTATTGTCTTAGCAGTAATAATTAGTGTTAACAATTTTTGTATTGATAGCCTTTTGAGGTCAGGTCACTTTGGGATGTACCTACTTATTCTAATACTTGTAATTAAATTTGTTTATCTATAATTTATATTCTATATAAATATATTAGTCGCCAATTTGGTATAGTGCAGTGGTTACTTGTTTATGATGCTAAAGTTCAAAAAAGGTTTGTTTGCTTTTTTAATAACATTATTTTTTCTATCTATCATAGAGCAATGTAATCCCTAAATGTTGGTAATAAAAGCTAAAATTGCTTATCGAAGTAAAAATTTGAATCAAGTGTCTATATATGTCACCGGCTAGGTCAACGAATACTTCAAAATATATATTTTTTTAAATAACGTTTCAAAAATCACTTACCTACTCAACATTTCCTTTATTACTTTTCCATTTTCTTGCGAAATAAAATAAATAATCTGTAAATATTATATATATATATATATATATATATATATATAAAACCAATATTCTTCTTTGTTACAGATAGCCGGCACTGCCCATCAGCCCGTCTTTGGGTTTATATATAACGACTTCTTAAACGAACTAGGTGTTGGGACAGGCGCTGTCACAGTTGTCTACGGCGTTTTTCAAGTTACCCTCGCTATTTCTGGTAAGTCATAGTTAGTACCTGCAACAAAAAATATATTATATAAAATATACGAATAGTTTTGACAATCTTTACTAATATAATAAAGAGTGAATGAGTGACTGAGATGAGTTTGGTTGGTTAAACGCACTAATCTCAGGAAGTAATGGTTCGAAATTTAAAATTCTTCTTTTATTTAATTTATAGAACAATGCTATAGTACTTTTTTAACGTGACATAATATTTATTAATTTTATTAATCGTGTTGACCAGTAGCCCAAGCACGAATAACTATCGTATAAATTATTCGAATCGTTGTCGATACCAATTTGTATAGGATGTTGTTCAATTCCTATACAAATTGGTATAGACAACGATTCGAATAATTTTCGATAGTTATTCGTGCTTGGGCTACTGGGCCCACTGTACTTGTACTAAGGGAGTAAAAACTAGTAAAAATAGAAATGATTTTACTTTACATATTTGGTACACCCACGTATCGAGAGTATGTTATCAAAGTCCACGAACAAGTAAAATTTACCGTTATAAGTAGAAGGTAATTTATAAAATTATTCAATATAATCATTAATGACGTGACTGAGTCTGCTTAATATTTAAACGCGATTTCATTTTAATTCAGCAATTAACTGTTTTAATTTTTTAACTTAATACATTTATCTCCCACATTTAACGGGGTTGTAGTTTCATTGATTTACTTTATAAAATTTGCAATATTATTGACTACTTAATTTAGTGGAGCATTTTTAATATAAAACATTGAGCCATAGGACAATGGCAGAGTAGTCTGAATGTAAATTAGGTGTGAGGTTCAATCCCCGCAAGTTGGACGCCGATAATAAGTATAGGTAGAGCGAATATATATTAGTTTCAACACTCTCTTTTTCTCTAATATATCTATAATAAGATATGCTATCTATAAAAATATTATAAAGTGTAACAGTTTGTTCGGGTGAGCGGGCTAACCTCAGGGACAATACTGGTTTGAATTATTTTTTTTTCTATTATATTGTATTTGAAAATCAATTTATCGGGAAAGGCTATCTATCGGCTTTTTACATCACGTTGTTCATGTTAATGTATCCAACTGTACCAGGCATGTGTCATACACAACTTTAAATTATTTCCATAAGACCAAGCGGGCGAAACCGCAGCTAAAGCAAGTCCGTGATAAAGCGTGAAGATAAAATGTAAAAATAAGTAGTTAAAATTTTACATTATAAAAATAAAACAAAATCCAAATGGGTATAATCCTGGGTACACAGTGGTAAAGGGTTCCATTTTTCGCTATTCGACTACGGAACCCTAAAAACAGCCATGCAAGTTACTAGTTACCATGGAAACGTGGAGCCAGATAATTACACTACAACCGTTCATTGTGTTATTATTTATACTCATTATATCCTTTACATAAATAAATTCAAAGCGTTTAAATATTGCTTATATGTTATTATTTCGAGTGTCATTATTTGGTTAACTACATATATTATGTCTAGTAGTCGACTTGTTGTAAAACTTGCTTTCTTGTATGTATTATTGTATGGTTTTTATTATTCACACAAAAATATAATAGGTATATGTTTTCTTTTTCTTATTTACTTTATAAATATGTTATTTATAGCAATATTGCATATTTAGTAGTCGAATTGGTCTTTAAATATAAATACGTTAGATCAATGAAAATAATGTATTTTTTATCTATTAACTTTACCATATTGTACTTAAAGTACCATATTTTGCTTAATAGATTTTGTATGCTAAGATATTTTTTTTCATTTAACATATATTTAGATCTATCTGTGTGGCTCAGCGGCACAACGTATGACTGCAATATACGGTGGTTATAGGTTGGATACTCAGTTGAGGGATGAATTACATATTTTCATGTCCTCGCTTTGATATGAAGACAAGCCCGTCTCTTCGTACCCTCTGTCTTTCATGCTATTCTGGAAAAACCGTGGAAAAATCTTTACCACTGTGTAAAGTAAAGTTACACTGCGAAGGCTAAAACCAATATTCAATTTAGTGTTGGTGAAATTTTAAATACACACAAAACAATATACGAATTCGAACTCGCAATCATAACCTTTTTATTTCAATATTCAATAAATGACAAAAAATATTACCTGATAGCGGCGCAATTAAGCGAGGCGTTGAGCTCCGCCATTCAACATACAATGCCTCGAGAATTTGCCGAAAAACCTCTGCTTATCCTGCTACATGCAGGATACAGCATGAAGATAAAAAAATGTAGTGCAATATTTTTATCAAAAAAATCCATTAAAAGACTTGACACAAAAGACAAAGACAGGTCCATCACATAGAGGTTCCTTAGAGATTATTAAAATATTTTTTTGTAACGCATAAGCTACCCATCTATGCAGTAACCGCAGGTAATGTTAGAGATGTCACCGAATAATGCGTAGGGACTAAGGAAAATATGGAAAACTAAATTGGGACTATGACATGGAGCTTGAATGGACTGGCTAAAGAGTGGCTGGTTTAAGGAGACTATGGGATCGGGCTTTTCAACTTTTCAAATTGAAAGGTCTCAAGTTGTCCTGATATGCGAATTTTAATAAGAATTATGAGTTTGTTTGGGTGAATGCGGTATCTCAGGAACTACTGGTTCTACTTGTAAATATCAGATTATGTCTGTACACTTTTTCTTATTGAAGAAGGCTGGAAAGCTATTACATTACATTACATTAATTGATTTGATATACCTACTGCATCTGCAGGTACTTAGATTGTGTCATGCCTCATACATAACTCTTAGTTCAATTAAATCCAATCAGCCTATTCGGGTGCACTGCTGCATAAGACTCCACCAGGGTGCGCCAGAGCTCTCGATCCTCCGCCTTTCCCATCCAGTCGAAGCCAGCAACCTTCTTCAGGTCGTCGGTCCATCGAGTTTGATGGCGCCCTACGCTTCTTTTGCCCATCTCTAACGGTCCTTCTCAGACGTGTCAAGCTCATTGCTATTTCAACGTAGTTGAATTCTGCGAGCGATGTCGGTAGCTCCTGTTCTTTCCGGAAACATTTCTGATTGTATCCTTCAAAGAGACTACTCACTCTAACTCTTAGCTTACCTCCATGTAACTACAGCAGTGAAACTCTGATAAAACTTGTAAGAAATATATTTATATTATATAGCTAGAATATTATAAAATAAGGTTTCACTGTCCAAGGCTTTGTCAATTTGTTTAATAAAATGCTAAGTAATTTACGTTTTCACGTAGCCCACATTATGATAAGTATTAAAATTTAAACATAACATATTTAAAAAGTCTCACTTGTCATAACTGGATAACATTTTAAATAAAATGTCATTAATTAATAACATATCACGAATAAGTTACATTCGCTATTTTTTTTCTTACTTAAAAGCAGAAAAATACTATAGAAGAATCATACATAGAGTAATTAATAAACATAAATGTCGTTAGTGATTTTATTTACCTGCAGTGAAAATATGTTGGATATTTTGAAATTAAAATTGGAGTTTGAGTGACGTTGATAATGATGACGATGACACTGAACAGAAATTCTATATATGTACATATATATATATTTGTTCTATTCTATCCTATGTAGTTCATAACAGTACAGAATGTGTTATTTTCAAAATATATTTCTTCAAATTGTTTTAAATTTCACCATGCAATGTCTCTAAAGACAGTGCATTTTGATTTGCCGAATTTAATATTCAGTTCAGTTAGTCCAATTAGTAATTATATGACCTGACTGACCAACATTTTCGAAAGTCGAAACTCGCCAGATAAGTAAACTTACTTATCTGGCGGGTTTTGACGGAACTATACCAGCGTGCTGTATCTCGCTTGTAGCATGGTAGGTAATATTAAATATTCAATTTCCTCGAGTAGAAATTGAACCCATCATCTGTCACGTTTGCAGTCACACGCTTATGCACCTGCCCCAATGGAGGTCAATGCCGTTGTGCACTCAGCACAAAGCCCTCCATTATTATTTTTTGTATTAAATAATATGTCATTGTTTCAGGCTTTTCATCAAACATTGTATTAAAGAAACTGTCATTGCGACAAGTTGGACTGATTGGAGCCTTCATATACACGTTGGCATCGTTTCTAGCTATTTTTGTTACATCAACGACGCAACTAATCATAACCAATGGATTCCTAC
>DWGR01003287.1:0-12381 GCA_018247715.1 Heliconius burneyi | reverse complement strand
CTCTAGGACTTAACATTTTTATAACTATGCTTCGGGGTCTCTTGCTGGTAGAATTAAATTTAGCAACTCTGTTATAGCCCAGTACGTCATTATCTGATAGCTTGTACGATACTGTGTTAGCTAATTGGTGAATGATGGTCAATAGATTTTCAGATTTGTCCTCAGGCACGCAATGTAGTTCAATATTAGAATCGCGTGCCCTTTGCTCTATTTCAGCTAAATGGGCAGAAACGTCACCCAATTGGTTTTTTAAGGAAGAGTTTTCTGCTGTCAAATTAGCTATGAGCTTTGAATTCACCGTATTCTTTTTCAGGTGGTCGTCATAGCCTTCCGTATTATTAACATAATGTGGACCAAACTGATGAATTTACATATTTTTGCATTATATATAATAATACATTGTTAGTCTTTACGTATGATGATTTTCAATTTTACGTACATTAGCACTACTTGTATGGGCCGAGTATAAAGGATGCCTAAAATACCTGTATTCAAGACCTATTTATCAGCTGAAGTAAATCATTTATCTATTTCACATCTTAATACATTGTTACTTTAACAGATGACAGTGAGATGGCAGTCTTTAATGTATTATCTTTGCTATTATTGCTATTCTTACCAAATCTTCAGTATTTTATTTAGCTTCCTGCTGTATCCTGCACATAGCAGGGCAATGAGGAAACCTAGTTTTAAAATATTCCGTTCCCCATTCGCCACTGAATTCTCGAGGCATTGCGTGTTGGGAGGCGGAACTAAACGCGCATTGCATTCTTGTTAGAGCTAGGAAATAAAATTATTATATATTCCATTCGCCTGAATGGGATTTAAAGCTATTGCCATCGCGATTTAAAGCTATAACCACTGTGCCACGATAGCCTTGAAATTTTCAGTAATTTTATTAATAAATTTCCAATGGTTAAACTGAGAGAGTAATTATCTGTACACGCAATTATTGTTAATTCGATCCCAACAAGGAAAATAATCTCACAACAGAATTCACAAAATTGTAATATTATTTAATAATCGTTGGTCAATTTTAAAAGAGCGACTGCAATATCGGGTTAACTTTTTTAATAAGGGCGAAAATTCAAACATTCGGTTTTTCGTGTCTGTACACAAAATGTATCTTTTTACCGTAAAAAATAGTAGAAGATCTTTAATTATAAAAAACAATTATGTTTTGTTGTTTTTTTTTTTCAATAGAAAAACGAATTGGAACCTAATGAACGAAAAAAAAAGATTTTGCACTATGGGGAGCATTTGACTGTGAACACTATGGTTATAGCTTGAAGGCCAGAATCGTGCGACTTTAAATATAATAGATTGTGTTTGATTATTACCTGAGAAAATTCCAAAATTAAAGAAAAGTGGGAAACGGAGTGTCTTAACACTACCTTCCTCTGCCTTCCCCGCTGTGTGAATAGCGTGAAGGTTAATTGATCAAAAGTGTCCTTAATGGGAACGGAGCCTCTGAACACTAGTTCCCCATGTTCTCTCTGCCTACTCTGTTATGTGCGGGGTACTGCGTGAAACATGTCTTACTGTCAATATTTTTTTTTACAAATTATTAAGAAAAACGCTTACTAAAAAGGAAAAAAAAATGCTGTGTGAAAGCATTTGGCTGCCGAAGAAATGAGTTATCCTATACGGCTTCGATGTTATATCTCAGTTATATCTACGAAAAAAAAACTAAATAAATTTTGTTACTTAACGCCGTAAGGGTGAAAACACAACCCGACTCAAGATTCTATTTCCCGATACAAATGGAAACTTACTGATTTCTACATTGGTTTCTAGTAAGTTCTTTGGGCTTACGTATCTTGAAAAATCCTACTTCTTATGTTCCTTTTTAGGTATATAATGTAAAGCTTTAACTAGCTTATGTATGTACATTTTACTAACATCTGTTCGTTCTCCAGATAGAGTAATCAAAACTGTCTCATGTTTAATTTGTCAAAAAGATAAACTTTCTTATTATTATTAAAGTACATTAGTAATATTGATATAGTATATTACTTACTGGTTGTGTGTTCGATTCCCAGTCGAGGAAATATAATATTTAATATTTTAATCTCTTCTCTTTGGTTTTGAGGCAAAATGCGGCGAGTTCCGCTACTCAACATACAAAAATGAAGAACGGAGAACGAAGAATACAGAAATCAATACTATGTTCCCTCTGCTTACATTAGTATATGAAAAAAGTAAAGGATTTTTTGACATGAATGTATCTTATCCCTGGCTTGGGAAAAGGAATGTGCGATACAAAAATCGTTACCATGACCTATCACTTAGTACGCGTACAGTCCGCGTTTGAAAAATATGTTTGCGGTACTTGATGAACATTATTATTCCGTGTGTCTGTGTGTTGTGTGTTTATATATAGTGAGTCTCTTGATGCTTGTACATAGTGTGTAAAAGAGATCAAAAATATATATGAAACCATTTGAATTAAATCATTGTTACATTGTTCTTTTCATTTCTGATATAAGACATATTCATGTCTACTGTGCCATCGAGAAGCAATGGCATTTTTTTACAAAGTACCTAAACTAAATAGCTTATTAATAGAATTTCAATTATTAATACATTATTACTTTAATATAAAAATGATAATAACAAATATACAACTCCTTCAAAAAGCAACAAAGAGCATATAAAATCAGAAACCGATCCCAAATTCCTTTCTAAGTACACAAATCATTATAACGTACAAACGATTTCGATGGAAGCCAAGAATTTACGACTATAAATTTATTAGAACGCGTCCGGCCGAGGCACGAGAGCAAGGCCGGGATTCGCATAACTTACGCTGTAATGGCCTGGTATTGGTGCAAATATTTCGTTTGTTTTTATTATAGCGCTATGTTATGAGTAGGTGCCCTCCCATTCCGTTACGGGAACGTGGGGTTCCCAATTTTGAAGAAGTTGCGTGTTGAGTAGTAATATATATGTAACATTAACATTCAGATTGGTAGACAATTTGACTGATATATTATTAGTTTTAAAGTTTTATTAGAACTCGTCTGTCGCCTAAGCGAGAGCAAGGCCGGGATTCGCATAACTTATGCTATAATGCTCTAGAATTGGGTAAATATTGCGTTTGTTTTTATCATGGTGGACATGGTAACCCTTTCGCGATATATTTGTAAGTTAAAGGTAAGCTATGTTATGAGTAGGTTCCCTCTCATTTATATGGACACGTGGGTAACCCACGTCCCCAATTTTCATTACTAATGGCGTGTTGAGTGGCGAAAATTAAAGCAATCGAATGATTGCCATTCTTAATTCTAATTATACACAAAGCGGCCAAGTGCCTATTGGGCAGGCACACGATGATTCCCATACCATTCTTTCATAAATAAAGCGGAATATATATCTCTCTATTTATAACAGAGTCCCGTTATAGGTACTATTAGGGTACGGAACCCTAATACTAAGATCCAAACTTACCAATCAAGTTTACATATAGTTTATCCTAAAATTTCTATGAAACAAAAGACAGTAATGTGATTTTGTTCTTTAAATTTCAATCCGCCGCAATCCTTTATGAAGTTATAGCTTAACATAACATTATAGTTTTATTGTAATTTCCCTATCGCTATAGAAATTGATATTTAAATCTAGAATTATCTAAGCACCTGTATCTCTTCTTGTGTTGCACGGGGCCGTGGGCGGCGGCGATCACTTACCATCAGGTGACCGCAACGCTCGTTTGACTTGTCTTTTCAATGAAAAGAGATTTTACAGAGACCAACGATTTATTCTTTTTTAGTTTCACAATTTATCCCGCACATGCCAATTGCCGGGATATTGCGTGTTGAGTGGCGGAACTCAAAGAGCTTGTCTGCTTGTTTGTCTTGTCTTATTGTCAGAATAAGAAAATAATCATAATTGATTCCTCCGAGTTGGAATCTAAACCACTTCCACTGTACCACTGCGCCACGAAAGTCTCCTTTATTTATATTTTCATAAAAAAATAATCTCCTAATTTATGAAATGTATCTATCAACATATCATATATTGAAATAGCAACTGTACAACTCTCAGTTATTTACTATTTTATTCAGCCAAACAGATTTTTTACATAAGACAGAGTTTATCCGCGGATTGGAGCCAATACTGTATTACGGATCCACCAAATGTCGCTTTTTCGTATCATACTAAAACTTTTTCTTTTGAAAACTTACGCGTGACACTTTTAGAGGAGTAAGCCGAATTTACGGCCAAACTTGCCTTTTACTATCTGTCACGCTAAGTTGGAACGAACAAAATAGATCAGCCCAACTTTAAGAAGTTTCCACTCCGGTCCATCTTCAGGACAATCATTTTAAACGACAAATCAAATTCTTGATGTCATCCTTTTTGATAGTGGATTGGTTTCTCGATAGTTTTTATTTTAGGGTAGGTTAGAGGTCAGGATGTGTTTTTTTGGTTGTTTTAATTATTTGTTAATGCTCTTTTCTGCATATAACAAGGTCATTAGCTGTCAAGAAATTCTAGTGTCAGGACTCTACGTTCTGCACCTTCCGCTAGATTTCAAAGCATTGCGTTTCGAGTGACGGTTTCACTGTGCCAAGATATACAAGCGTCGCGCTATCCCGCTCATTTCTTTTTTTTCACATGAGGTTAATGCTGTTGGCTCTAGTGGCTTTTACAGCGACACCAGTTTGGTAGGGAAGAGGGTACTCTGTTCCTGAAGAAACGCAAGCACTAAGTGCCTGCCTGTGAGGAAGTTGACGACTTTCAGGGCGCCCTCTGCGGGACTTAAATCTCGGCTAGCGGCCGTCGAGCGGACTGGGATCCCGCTCATATTGTTCTGTTTTATATACCATTATTATGAATATTGTGTTCCAATAAAAATGTGTTCGCAAATTTGTTAAGTGACCAAAAAATATTTCTTCCCAATCCCGTAGAAGAACCGGAGAACTGTTTTTTAGTATTTTAGTCAGTAACGGGAGAGCTTAAATATAAAATCTCCTAAACCGATTTGTATCCACTATCATTATCGATATCTCAATAACTTTGTCAGAATGATATCTTATTTCAAACTAAAACAGATATTTTTCCACCCCATTTTATTGCAAGTTACTCTCCCTTCATATGTGACGGAAACGTGTAATCTGTTTCTGACAAGGACATTTCATGATGGAAGTTTTCTTCCATACAGTTACTTATTAAATATAGTTTTATTTTTTATACGTACCAGTTTATATATATACACATATAAAATTCATCATCAATAGCTATGAAGCGGATACATGAATAAATCAACACTAAATATATACGTAGTGTCTTTCTTTTTCTTCATTTCCTCAAGTGGGAATCGAAGCCACAACCTGTTGCGTGTACAGTCATACGCTTGTAGTCCTTGGGCCGCGACTAGCCTCGTATTTTTAACCACAAAGGCAAACAGAGTAGTGACGTGAGTATAAGTTTGACGTGTCTATATATGACATGTGTATGTGCGTATTTGCAGGTATACTTGTATCTGTGGCATCGTAGCTCCCAAATGGATGAACCGATTTTGATATAATTTTCTTTCCTTGAAAGGCGAAATGATGAAACATTATCTTAGTCATGATTTAAATTAATTACTATTCCATACTCATTCCACATTTCGTATTTTGTTTACTTTGTAGTTATTTGTGTCTAGGATTTTAAGTTAAGAAAGTCTTGTTACTATTTTAAATCAAGTATTTCTTTTATTTTATATTTCTGCAATTACACTTCACATTCAGTCTAAGTATAGTCAAATATTTCAACCGTTCCATCTAAACGAGGACGAATTTATTTACAAAACTCAATGTAAAATTGAGTTCATTCATTTCATTCTTTGAGTCTCTGTGAAGCGCCCTTCACAAAGCTTAGATGAAACACTAAAAAATTTAAAGCTCTTGCCTCGAATGTTAAGAATTTCATAAAAAAAATTTAGTCCGAAAATTTCAAGATAAAAATACACATTCTGTGACTAAGAGCCCGGAAGATTTATGTGAGACAGTTTCCTTCGTAATTACTATCAGCCTACAGTATTTTTTGTGTAAATATTAGTTTAATATAATGGGGTTTTATTAAAAAAAAAATCAGCTTCACGCTGTTTCCCGCGCACAGCAGCCTAGGCAGATGGAACCTCGTGATAAAACACTCCGTTGTCCACTTTCCGCCGAATTCTGGAGGCATTACGTGTTGAGTGGCACCGCAGCGAAGAAATGGAAATATAAATTCAAATAAATATTCCATCTCCTCGAGTGAGGATCGAACCCACAACCAGTCGATTTTGCAGTATACTGTGTACCTCTGCGGCACGACCGGCCTCAAGTCAAGGCTGAATTTATATACAAAATAAAGTAAAAGTAACTAGTATTTTTATTGCTTTTCAATTCTATAGAGAATAAATAATAATAAATATTGAAAGATTTAATTTTTCATCTGTGAAAAAACTCTTTGACAGTTTGTAAGAACCGAACGTTATACAAACCTATTAGGTAGATAGAAATTCTTCATTCCTTCTGAATTTTCTATTTATTTTAAGCCCGACATTTGCGAGTTCAATCCGCAATCGGGAGATTTTTATTTGGCTTCACGCCGTGTCACCTAGCGGGGTGCCTACCCTTGGAGGTGCGTGACACGTGTCTTAATACTAGGTTTCTTCTAGGCAGAAGAAACATAGGAATCTAGTATTAAGCACTGCGTTCCATGCCCCACTACATCGAATTTTAAAGGCATTCCATATGGAGTGGTGGAATTCAAGACCACGCTCGAGGGACGATATAATTTAATATTATTATCTCGCTCTGGTAGACGAAGTGATACATTGAGTTCCACTACTCAACACGCAATATCTCGAATGTGACAAACATGTGAGAGATAGTGTTTTAACTCTACCTACCCTGCTTCACTGAGAACAACGTGTAGCTGCTAGAAGTTTCTGCGTAACTCGGTTTCAAGTGGAATACTCGTGAATATATAATATATTCTTTTCTATTTTATGAGGATTAATATAAAACTTCTGCTCTAGTATAAGAAGAATTAATTAGAAACGATAATGAGCACTACTTATGCAATGTTTCTTGAATCTCGTGCTGCATTATTAACTAGTTCATTATAATAATTGTCTTATGGTAGCTTTGCAAAGATGTCATCTTTTTCACTCGAGTGGATTAGAAAGCGGGTTAAGTAAAAAATATAAATATACAAATAAATATTATAAGTTATGGTGGCGTAGTGGAAAAGCATCTTATTGTAAATAACCAACGGCCATTGTAGGTTCAATTCTCACTTGGGGAAAAGAAAAAATCGGGCAAAAAGCTGAACGAATTATCTTGTCATATAAAGGTTTTTCACTCCTATACAGGAGTTATATAAAACCTTTATTTCGCGCTGCTCTACATTTTCCAAGCCCCCATAATCTACATATACCAAATTCTGAAATTCGTTCTATTTACGTAGTTTTGGCTGTACATTATCTGTAATTACTCAGTATATTGTTGCGAGTTTTAGATTTAGATAAAACTGTATTTATACTATTATAAAAAGAATTAACAAGGAAAAAAAATAATTATTATGTGCAGTATAAACACGATCAAAACTCACTTTTCATATTATTATGTTTCGTAAAATGTAAGATGTCTAACATTTAAGATATCTATCTTTTTCAGCGTCACGCTGTATCCCGAGCATGCTTCATGTAGCAAAGTAGATGGAGCCTAGTGTACTAGTACTGTACACGGCACCAAAACGAAGATAAGAAATTATTAAATATTGAATTCGCTCGAGTGGGAATCGAACCCACATCGACCTGTCGCAAATTTATACGCATATAGGCTATTTTTATTTTAAGGGACGAAATTGACTGTTTAATAAAAGACTGCTTACGGGATGTCTTTGAGCAATACTTTCCACTGTATATATACACAATCCTGAGTGCTCGAAACCTCTATGAGCACGCTTATATCATTTAACATCCTCTTATCGATCGTTTTGCTTAAAAAGAACTTTGTAAAATCACCCCTTTTATGTATTTCTTAGGAAAATCTTGTACACCCTTATATTTTGAGTAATAAGGTAGATTCTTCCATGTAAAGCGAGTTAAAAGCACATTCTGAAGATGCGTCATGTTTTTCTCGTCAAGTACAGTGTATAGGTAAAAGTAATGTTATACGTACTTAATCTGAGAGCGTCGAGGTCGTAAATATTTTTTTCCTTGGAAATAGACGGTTCATATGACGCGTATTTTGAATGCCTTGGGCTTGGGAGAGTATACATTTTTGTTAGTAGGTGTTTTCCGCTGTTATTATATTATAAATTTATATATATTATATTTAAAGTATAAATATAGTACACCATGTTAATATATGTAGTAACTAAGTAAATAGGTTCAGCTAATACATAAAAAAATCTGATTGTCCTTCCGTTGATTATAAATGTACAGAAATATTTTCTGCGCTTTTTAGCTTCACGTTTATATTTCACATATATATCAGAATTTGCAGAGAAAACTTAGTTTCAAGAGACTCCGTTTCTCTCGTTCCGCCTAACTAGCGAGATATTGCGTGTTAAGTGGTGAAACTCAACACTAAGTAGGGAATCGAACCCACAATCGTAGTGATAACAATCAACCAGTAATCGAATAACTTAACTAAAATATTAAAATAAAATAAATCAGCGTCACGCTATATCTCGCACACAGCAGGGTAGGCAGAGGGAGCGTAGTGCTTAGACACTTTTCTTCACTTCCCCACTACTTAAATAATTTAATCCATTATTTATTTCCTAATCTTTAGTGTCATCCTTTATTATAATAATTTGTAATGTAAGACTGTCTGGACCTTGCTTTCACCTTTCGTATTTATTTACTTCAAAGAGAGTTTCCAGAGGCTCTATCAAATTAAAGCATCCATTTTTAGATTGAATCTAACCTAAAACATCTGTCCCTTTTTTCACATATAATACTAGCGAGTTCTTATTGAGGGCTACAAATATTAGACATAAAGATAGATACATCATTTATTTCTTGTCAAAAAAAAACAAATTTCATCAGATTAAACTGGCGTAGCGAAGTGGTACAAGCATGTGACTCTAGATGAGACAGTTGTGGGTTCAATTTCCATTCGAGAAAATAAAATATTAAATATTTTTCCTCACTTTGTCAACGTGCGTTATCTCCGCCACTCAACATATAATGCCTCCAAAGCTTGGCGGAAAGTGGGAAACGGAAGTGTCTCAATGAGAACGGAATATCTTAACACTAGGTTCCTCGGTTGTATCTACCTATCCTGTTAAGTGCAGGATTTAACGTGAAATAACTTAAGCTTCATTATAACCACCTTGAACTCTTTAATAACTTATACAGTGTGTTTAAAAAAATATATTCTACTCATATGCCCCAGAAATGCCGTATAAAAATCATTATGCCACAGAGTTAGCGGCAACGCTGTGCCGCGTCATATAAACGAGCTTTTAGAGTAAATTTTTAATATGCTACCGTGTGCCGGTTTACGATTTATGGGGCGAGGTGTTTTGTAAATATACCATTCACTGAGTCTTTACGGCTATTGCTGATGTGATACAAAAAGAAATAATAAATTCTGTTATATGGACTTAAAAGGAAAACGCTTCATATAAGTCATGTTATATATCGTTTATATTTCCATTTCTTCACTCTAGTGCTGGTTCACTGCCTCCCAAGTTCGGCAGAAAGTGGGAAATGGAGTGTCTTAACACTATGTTCCCTCTGCCTACCCTGCCGTGTAAAAAGCGTGACGCTGATTTTTTTTTAAATTATATATTTTTGAGGAATGTTAAGATTCCGTACCGTATTCCTCCAGAACTCCGTTACCATATTTCTGAGGTAATTAAGGCTGAAGGATGCAGCTTCTGATCATGCCCACGAGCATTGTTGATTGTCCCCATTCGGGTTATGGATTATTTTCATTGTAATATCTTTGAATAGTTTAATTAAAAATGCGCGAGGCGTTGAGTTCTACTACTCAACATACAAGGTGACTACTACTTGAAAATAGGAGAACGGAGTGTCTTATCGCTAGGGTCCCTCCACCTTCCCTTTTACAAGAGAAAGAGCGTGAAACTAGTTGTTTTTAAACTTTTTGATGTTCTATTCTATCAACTAAGTTTAATAGCCTACTCCAAAGAGCGTACAAATTATATTGGCTAGCGGAACCAATACGGCCATTTTTAAAGCGGATTGCTTCAAGGCCCATTAGGCAGTCTTATGTCGCCGTTCTGCCGCATCGAGCCGGTACAATAGCAATGACTAACTAATAGCTATCCTGGTAATACTGAGATAAACGTTTTATAACTTTTTTATATCTGGAAAAATTTTAGATATCATTTTATATGGATGATATAAAGATAGATTTTTTAGTGTGGTAATAAGTGATTATAGAAACTGAGCCGAAAATAATAGGTTCCTTTACTTCTTCTCCCTGATATAAGTCCCGATGTTTGTTGTCAGGATCTAACATACCTACTCACTCTTCAGTTGTACGGCCTTCAAACATTCCACGGTCTTCAACATCGTTTTTGGTTAGTCCATTGGCTCTCATGTCCTTAAAACGCAACCTATCTTAACATAGCTTCACGCTGTATCACTAGCGGGTTAATCAGAGAGAACGGAGCGCTAAATATTATGGTATTTTCACCTCGTGCACTGTCATCAACCTCTTAATGCATGTTCTCTGGGCGATCCTCATGCTTTTTACGTGACCTTCTTTAAGAGTCGTTGATACTGTAATTTCGAAGGTCTACCGAGGTCTCCCCTTACCTCTTCTACCACTCATTTTACCATCATAAAAGCATCACAAAACTCAGCTATAGCTTCTTTAGATTTCCAGGGGCCATAATTCCAGAGAAACTTTGCAAGGTTCACTTTTTCTATTGTTCTTGCAACCTGCGCGTAGTTCAGATAATACTCTAGAAGAGAGATGACGTAGCAGTGTAATGTTAAGACCGTCCGTTCCCCTTAAGACAGTTTCGTTCCCCATTTTCCACCAAATTCTGAAGGCATTACGTGTTGAGCAGCGAAACTAGACGTCTCTTTACCAGACCTCTTCCATCGACTGGAAATCAAACCTTCAAATTGTTGCATTTAGAATATCACGCGTGTTCACGCCACGACTGGTATGAACACAAATAAGAAAAAAAAAATAAAACAACATTTTAACTATTCATTAGAAGCAGTAGATATATGCTTTTGGGCGTTTTGTTTAACCCTACACACAAAGTTTGTACACGAACTTCTGTTCTAAAAGTTGGAAACCGCATAACTTCTGAAAATTTCACTATAAGCAACAATATATTAATATTCCACATATTGCTTTATACTTATCAAAATATTTTATATATGCGAAGTTCAACGTTGGAATTAAGCTTTAATTTGGCGCTTAATTCGATAATATTTACTTTGTAGATATTAAAATATATATATACATATTATAAGCTTCGTTTTGAAAACAAATTTCTTGGGAATTGAAGGATGTGGGGTATGGAAGTGGCTTAATGGATATGGATGGTCTTAACACTAGGTTCCTAGGTTCCCTCTGCCTTCGCTATTCGGGATAATGAGTGATGCTGTAAATGTAGTGTCTTCACAATAGGTTTTCTCATACCGTCCTGATATGATAGTAAAAAACGTTAGTTATTGACTTCAACATATGCAGTTGATAGTTCGTTTACAACATCTTATTAAACTTTATAAATGTTTTCTTAACTTGTTCAGTTTTTATGCGAGCGAAGATGCAACAAAGTGCAATTTTCTTTTCGAACTTTCGCTCTAGAAAAGTGCCAACTTTAATTAAAATATTATTAAATATTTTTCTCGTTGCATGAAAATGGAACATGCAATTTTTTTATACAAAACAAACTTTTGGTATACTTTATTTTAATTAAAAATAATATAAAAACATAATATATTTCAGAGATTTTCGTTATCTTCTGTTATTACTAAGCAATGTTTGTCGGTATGTTGTAAATTGCTATACTAAAACTTAATTGAGGCATGGTTGATAGAAGTTTTTATATAATTTCAGTTAAGTTCTTAATTTATGGCGATCCAAGTGTACCAGTTCAGCACTTAGCACTTCGCCAATATCACGTTGTATGTAGACCACGAAGGAAATCTCTTTCCGGTACGGTACGATAGTACGGTAGAAAAGAAACAATGCTACACAATAGAAGAATGCATGATTTATAAAACACGTAAATAACACGTAAATAAATATTACACGTAAATAAATATTACACGTAAATAAATATTACACGTAAATAAATATTTCACTTCCTCGAGTGGGGATCAAACCCACAACTGTCGCGTTTCAGACACACCCTTGTGCCGCTGCGCCACGACGGCTTCGCCTTAAGTTATAT
>DWGR01003286.1:0-12382 GCA_018247715.1 Heliconius burneyi | reverse complement strand
CACTGCGTTTCGCATTAGGTAATGCCGGGCTCCGGCGCCCAACCGCCTCAAAAGCTGGCAACGCACCAGTAGCTCCTCTGGTGTTACGCGGTGTCGTGGGCGGCGGTGATCACTTACTATCAGGTGATCCGTACGCTCGTTTGCCATGCTTTTTCCATAAAAAAAATAAATTTACAGTAATATTGCACAAAAGTAACAAGAACCACAGAGGGAGCTTAGTGTTAAGACACTCGTTTCCCGATTTTTCACTCAATTTTCGAGACATTGGATATAGAATGGCGAAACTCAACGCTGCACATTGTCTACCAGAAAGGGAGAAATTAAAATAATTTAAAATTCCTTCCTCTGAGTGAGGATTCAGTCCACAATCATTTCATTTACAATCAGATATCAACTACAACTATAGATAGATAGAAAGCCAAGGTCAGAGCTCTTCTAGCTCGGCCTCCCAAAGTCCGGTGACGCTGTAGAGGCCCATAACGCCAACAGCATACTGCTCATTCGAAAAACGAACGAAACGAAAACGACAACTATAGATCGTAAAATTACTATATACTATATAAACTTAAAAAAAATTGTAAATTGAATTTAATCTAACATCAAGATTAAGATTAAATTAATCGATTCTTTGTTTTCTTTATAATATTGATTGGATATTACTTGTTCTTGTCACAGGTACACTAAAACTCAATTATTGCTTATTTGAATTCAGAATAAAGGAGGAATTAAGAGGAATTAAGAATTAAAGAGGCCGTCGTGGCGCAGCGGCACAAGGTGTGACTGTAACGCTGACTGTAACGCGACGGTTGTGGGTTCGATCCCCACTCGAGAAAGTGAAATATTTATTTACGTATACATTTCTATTTCTTCGCTCTGATGTCGAGGCAAAGCGCAGCGTTGAGTTTGGCCAGTCAACAGGCAATGCCTCCAGAATTCGGCAGAAAGTGAGTAACGAACAGAATATTTAACAAAAAACCTATTCTGAGAAACATAAGTTATCCATCTTTTGATTCAACAAGTTGTCTTACTTCTAAATATCCTTATGTTAATACATTTTAATAAAATAAATAAGGTTAGTGGCCATGCCATGTAACATTTCGTTAATTCGATCCAGCTTCACTGTCGCTATCTTCTATAATTACAAAGCTTGGAAGTTTGTTTAAAACTCATTATAATTCAAATTTATGAGGTCCACAGAAGCAACATAGCAATTAAGTAATTACTAGAGACAATTGTGTTAAACTATTTTTGAATATGATCTCAGCTCGTAAATTTTATTTAAATGAAGGCGTTCACATGTTATAATGGCATGCTTGAAATTTTTCCAGTCGAATTAAGTTATTTATTTGTTTTTTTTTCACGCTTTCTTCACGCTGCATCCCGCATGTAGCAGGGTAGGCAGGGGGAACCTGAAAATCATAAGTCACTCATTTTTCGATGAATTCAAGAGCCAGTGTGTTTAGTGATGGAACTCAAACCACGTCTCTATACTATAGAGAAAAAATTAAAATATTAAGCGCTCTATCTCCTCGATTGAAAATCGCACCACGAATGGCCTAGAATATTTAATTTCAATAAGATTAGTCAAGTTAATATTAATGAGTAAAGTGTAAAAGATAGTACGCGAGAACAATTTGCAAACATTGCACAATACCGTTATATACCGTGAAGAAACTTTTGTGCTATCGTTAGAAGATATGGAAGATAACGTTCAGATAACTAACTCCTCGGAAATAGATCACGAGGTAAACGACTCTATGGTTTTGTGATAATTAGGAAAAAGGAAATTATGAAGTTAAATGAAAATTTAAGAAATTAAGCATGATTTGTTGTTTAAGAATAAAAGGTTTAATTTAATAGCGAAGCTAAGAAATTTTCCCAAAAAATATTTTCAAAAATATTTGAAAATTACATATATTTTGTAATTGCATCAAATTTTGTCCCGCAAAACGTTGAAGGCCGAGAAAACACAGATTGAAGAAACTCTGTTCTACATTTTACCCCGAAATTGTAGATACTGCTTATTAAGTAGCGGAACTCTACGCCACGCTTTGCCTTACCTAAGCAGATGAATATAATTGTGCAATTGATTTTAAAACAATAGTCTTATTTCAATTGTTTTGACGATAGTCAATTGCAATATTATAAAACATTTAAACGTTCGTCTGTTACTTGTATACGAGTATATCTTTAGTGGAAAAAAAATCTATAAATTGTATGATGACTACAAATACCTACACCAAATATATTTTTTCATATTTTTCTTATAACTGTCATGACTTAGTCTATCACCAGTTTTCGGCCTATCATAGATTTATGGGACCCTCTGTATATTTAGCTATTGAAACCAACTTAAGGTTTTATTATTAAAAAAACAAATAACTTTCAAGCTTATTACATTTTAGTATTAAAAATACAAAGTGTTTTGAATTAATCGTTACATTTAAAATGAACGTCGCCCATTGTTTTATTAAACAAAGCAAATAACTGAGATGTGTCACATTACATCCACTTTGTATGTTTGTTCGGCTATTACGATCAAATAGCTAACTTCTGGTAAGGCGAAGATAAACACCGCACGCTGTTTACATTGGGAACGTTAGAAGAGAGGAAGTTATAAAAATTTAGTCACTTCCTCAATAGACATGCGGGATTTTGACATTGCCCTTTAATGTTTAATAAAATTATATAAAATATATGTGCAATGAAAATTAATATTTAAAATGTGTTTTCAATGAGTTTAAGAAAATATCCAAGTTAAAGAAATAAATAATATTTCGAGTAGGAGGCCGTTGTGGCGCAGCAGCACAAGGGTGTGACTGTAACGCGACGGTAGTGGGTTCGATCCCCACTTAAGGAAGTGAAATATTTATTTACGCTTGTATTTCCCGTTCCAGTAAGTTCTGCCACTCAACATGCAATGCTTCCAGAATTAGGCAGAAAGTGGGGAACGGAGTGTCTTAACACTAGGTTCCCTCGGCCTACCCTGCTGTAAGCGGGATACAGCGTGAAACCGATTTAATTAATTTTTTTTTAGTAGGATTTCAGCCTTAAATTATTATAGCATAGGAAAAGGATGCAGAATTCGCTTCCGGGGTTGATTTCGATTTAATATTATTGAAAACCGAGTCAGCACTCGGCGAACTTCGTACCGCCTAACAGTAATTCTTTCTCGAATATAAACTTCTTGAAAACGTTAAATACTTATATCATTTGATAGAGTGAAGCGATTACAATGAAATAAAAACTAAAACCTACTTTGAGTTACTTGCAATTATTTGTGTTCACATAAACAGACAAACAGACAAAAATTCCAAAAATGCTGGAAATGGATTCTATTAGTTATCCTTTAACCTGGCTATTTTATAAAATATTTTCAACGTACAGAAACGACTTTTCTACAGATTTATTATAAGTAATAGATAAGATATAGATTATAAATACGTCTAACATTTCAATAGCAAAACAGCGACATGTCTTCAGTGTGTTCTCAGCTTGTTGGTACAACGTAAATTGTAAATTCTAGTATTTGCTTAGAAAACCATTGTGACACGGACATTTATTCTTTACACACATACGACTCAGTATATGTACTTTGAAATATATTACCAATATTTGTCACTATTGGTTTTGTTTTGAAAGTAAATTCGAACATTAAATTATTGCTTTACAATAAACATTTAATTTTTTTCAGCATCACGCTCTATCCCGCATTTAGCAGGAAAGACGGAGGAACTCGCTCTCATGTTATATTAATAGTGTGGTGTTATATAAATAATGAGAAGAAGAGCCTCAATACAATAAAAACAGTATCATCTAAGAAAATTCAGCTTTATTACTGACATTAAACTTTTCCATATGCTTAGATTTACATATAGTCTCATTACTTGTATTTGCGTATATAAATTTGGATGAATGATCAATCACTTAGAAACAGTTTTTTCTGTCTTCACGTTGTATCTTGCAAGCCCGCTTCGCACTTTCCGCCGAATTCAAAAGGCATTGCGTGCTAAGTTGCGGAACTCAACGCCGCGCTTTTGCCTTATTATCAGAGCGAAATCAAAATATTTTATATCCAATCTCTGTCGCGTTTACAATCGCACGCTTGTGTCCTTGAGCAACATTAAATAACAGTTAATAATAACAATATAAAAAAACGTGGGGAACGGAGTGTCTTGACACTATATTTCCTCGGTCTACCCTGCTATGTGCGGGATACAGCGTGAAGCTAAAAAAAATCTCCTATACACTTCTCTATAGTTTTTCTTGGGAAATTCTGTAATACTGTGTAATACAACGCGATGGAGCCGACACGATGCGCCCGATTGAACCGCATAATTATTGTTTACTTAAATCACACGGTATGTATGCTTAGTGGCGTTTACGAGACTGTTACGCTGGTGGAAATGAGATGTGTGGGATATTCGGTCAAATTCTAAGCGATTTATTTCAGCTTCTCGCTGCATCCCGCATATAACGTGGTAGGCAAAGGAAATCTATCTAGTTCAAACATTCCGTTCCCCAATTTCCGCCCTGCAAGGCATTGCATGTTGAGTGGCAGAACTCCACACCGTGCTTCACCTTGTCACTAGAGCGAGGAATTGAAGAAAATCATGATTATATATTTTCCGATCGGAAATCGAATCCACAACGCGACTATAGTCACCATGTGTCACTGCACCACGGCGGCGTCGAACAAATGATTTTACAAATAAAAAATTTCTCTCTCTCTCTCTCATGCCTCTCCTCTCTCTAATTTTCCTTTTTATTAATTATATGACATTATTATTGTTATTCATAAATCGTTGTGTTTTCCATACAACACATTTATTATCCATACATTCAAATTAAATATTATTTTAAGTTTTAATCGTAAGTCAATAAGCGAAGATAGTAAATAATATCTGTCTGTCGCAAGATGGCGCACGCGCCGTGCGTTCTGCAAATTGTCAATATTAATATACTCGTATATCTATTGAATCACTAGTTTTGTCGTAAAATACGTTAATTTATGTACAGTTATCTTCATCAGTTATTTAACAAAGCCTCCTTGTGTTATAGAACAGGTATTGACTCTTTTAGAGACAAAATACAATTATCATTGCGTCTTCAGAATAATCTTAATGACTGACGGCGTCAAATTTTCACTGTCCCTACTAAAAGAACTAGAGATCTAAGATTCTTATAATAATAAATGTTTTTAGTAAGATAATTAATTATTATTTATATCAATAACTTATTCTATGCGGTAGGGAATACAAAATAAATAGTTATGTTAACAGTTCTTTCGACCTAAAATACCCTAATCTATCTTTAATCGTATTATTTTTCATAAACATAATTTCTACGTTAACGTGATCTATTAAATTACTTTACAAAATATTTTTGTAGAACCCTTAAGATTTTCTTCTTCAGCTTCATATTTGTAATATGAATGAAATTCTTGAAAAATTTAAAATAATACTAAAAATATTTAGCGAATAAATACACAGTGTATTCTAAATTTGCCACTACCAATATTTAAAGTAACTGTAAAAAAAATCTAACAAGTAAAGCCTATTACACTGTTCAAGAATATTTAGAGGATAAATATGCATGGAATTAATGTCTGTTGGATGTCATGCAGGATAGCTGCCAGCTCATCTAATAATTAATTATACCATTGACTTTGAAAAGAGCAACTATTGAGTTTCTTGCCGGCTCTTCTCAGCAGAACTGCCTTCCGAACCGGTGGTAGCTTTTTGTTTGTGTGCTCACTCGACGATTCAAAAGTGTTTACATAGTCTATTTGAATAAAGAATATTTTGAATTTGAATTGAATAAGTAAATTAGTTCAAAATAGGTACGATTTTTAAAGACTACTTTTTAAACTACTTTTTTTTTATTTTTTTTATCTTTAACTGAATGAAATTTTAAATATCAGTAGCTTGGTTGTAGACTTGTACAGAGTGTGGCTTGGATTCTGTCTATATTTTTGCAATGCTTGGATTGACAGTAATTGAATTATTAATAAAAAAACACATTATTTTATCAGTGACGTAATAAAATACAAAAACCGCCAAAACTACTATAAATTGTCATAACATCAATAATATAATTTATGATTTGATAACTCTTTATCAAAATTGTTCCGCTGTGGGGTCGCTTACCGGAAATCTTGTCCCCTTTCTCATGAGATTGTTTTCAATTGGATTATTATTCTTAAGTCAATTCTCTTCAGTCATTAACAATTAGTTTAAAAGTCGTTCTCGTTATGACGACCTGTCAACGGACGTAAGCTGTTCGGAAGTACTATGTATTTTTTTAATTTCTTACTAATAAAATATTATTTAATTAATCTTAATTAAAAACATACCACATAGTAATCAGTAGTATTTTTATAACTCAATAGTGTTTTTATATGTCAATAATATTTAGTTTAGTTCAGTAATATTGAATATTTTTGTCATTGGTTATTTATTTTTATTGATAATTCTTGCATAAGTATACTTTAAAAAGCGTAAAATCAGCTACATGCACACGGCAGGGTAGGCAGAGGGAACATTGTGTTAAGACACTCCGATCCCCACTTTCTGTTGAATTTCTGGAGGTATTGCGTGTTGAGTGGCAGAACTCAACGCCGCGCTTTGCCTCAACACCAGAGCGAAGAAATATAAATATAAACGTAAATAAATATTGCACTACCTCGAGTGGGAATCGAACCCACAACCGTCGCGTTAACGGTTATAATTTATGCCAATACTCAGCGACTGACCTCAATTTAAAATTATATTATGCTTACAGTATTATTATTATATTCGTATGGTTATGCTATAAACTTTTACTGCATAATGAAAACACTTTAAGCGCATTTAAATCGATATCATTATGGGAGATTTGATTGATTCATTGAAATTTATTGACTTTCGTTTGAAATGTGTAGGTAAGAATACATAGCGAAAATCAAAATACGTTAGAAAGTTTTACAATCTTTTTAAAATATGAATAGAACTTTGAATATTTCTTTTATAAGTCTAGTCAGGCGTATCAGAGAGTCAGTCGTGGCGCAGAATTCCCACTCGAGGAAATAGTATATTTAGCATTTTCGTTATTTTCCGTCATGGCGCAGTGGCACTAGGATGTGACGGTAACACGATGGTTATGGGTTCGATCCCCACTCGAGAAAACGAAATATTTACTTAATTTTATATTTCCGTTTCTTCGGTCTGGTATCGAGGCAAACGCGCGGTGTCTAGTTTCGCCACTAAACACGAAATTCCTCCAGAAATCGTTTTTAAACTTTCATCAAATTTTGTTATATTTGGTTTCAAGGCAAAGCGCGGCGTTGAAATCCGCTTCTCAACACGCAATGCCTCTGAAATTCGATGGAAATTGCAAAACAGTACTTATTGTAACGAAATATCTTATAAAATCATTCAAACGTAACGTATAAACCTAGAAAGCTTAAAAGTACACCCAAAACTTTACTATAACTACAAAGGTTAAGTCCACAAACTTACGTCAGCCATCGCGTTTTATATTACACATTCATACGTCAGTTTGTTCGTACGCAGTTATTTCAACCAATTATATGATCTGTGTCACACAGGCAGTAGAGTATCATCGTCAGAATGCAGTGTGAATGTATGTATGGCCTATATCGGTGGCTGGTGATCCGTACAACGCCTAACCCGTATTGCGACAACTTTGACAAAGACTGGCTTCTTTGTCATTTGTACTTGCTGGTCGGTTAATTGTTGATTTTTGACTCTTTTATATATGTATGTACCTTTATAATAATGTCATTTTTGTTTGTCATTTTGTCAATCATTAGAAAAAGCTTAAGATAATTTTAGATTTTTTACACTATAGAAATGGTTGAATCAAATGTAATGAAAACTTCTAATAATTGTTAAAAACATTATTTCTTTATTTTTAAAAAAAAATAAGTGTTATTCCACACTTAGCGGGAACGTAAACGTGGCGGGTCTCGAACCCGCGCCTCCTGGAAAGCAACCAGGTCGGTTCAAATTCTTATACGTTTTCTAAATAAGTAACATTATTTCTGTCATAATATGTTTTCCCTTGTTAGTTTCTTCTGTGGTACATAAATTAATGGAAAAAAAAAACGGTGTCTGGTTATTTGTAAAGCGCCTAACCCGTATTGCGACAACTTTGACAAAGGCTGGCTTCTTTGTCACTTGTAGGTCTGGTCGGTTAATCGTTGATTTTTGAATTTTATATAGGAAATAAACATACAAGATAATTTAAGATTTTCTTCTCTGTTTTATAGAAATGGTTGAAGGAAATGTGATGAAAATTGATAGTAATCATTAATAACGAAAGTTGAAAAATTAATAGCTTTAATTATGCATAATGGATGCAAGACTGTTTAAAAGTGTATATTTATTATTGTAAATGTAAATGTTTAAACATTTGTAATTATTATTATTATTTTTTTATGCAGTATTGTTGCCTAATCATGATTAAAGTCACGAATATCCTGCATATATTAAAAATATGAATGTTTGTGAGGATGGTTTTTTTTTCAAGCAAAAACCACTGAACGGATTTAGATGAAACTTTAGAATAATGTGACTTATAGGCACATCAGAATAGCTGCACACAATTTATGTATTTTTTCTATAACTTGGTTATAATATAATAATTAGTTTCATTAATTAGCGGGCGAAGCCGCGTTTTGCACGGGTCGCACGTTATTATATAAAATAATATTTACTTAAAATATTTTTTCAAATATACCTTTTAAACTAGTCTTATGTATGAAGAACAGTTATAGAATCGGCTATCACCACGAGTTTAATATAAAGAACAACTCTAAAATAACAATTTTACTTATAAATAAATAAGCAAATAGTAAAACAACACTGAGTCACCGCGTGACGTATTGCTTTATTTGTATATTTTCTTAAAATTGAAATTTATTTCAGGCAACGGCGCTGCTTCATGGTAATTAGAGGTGTCATTCAATGTTGACACCGATACGAATATAAGACGAACTATCCCAGATATACCATACATTGTAATAAACATAAGCAATATTAGTAAATTGTATGATAATATAGAAAAAAATCGTTAAGGGTGTGACTGTAACGCGATGGTTATGGGTTCAATTCCCATGTATTCTCATGGTATTTATATTTCCATGTCTTTGCTCTGGTGTAGAGGCAAAAACGTGGTAGAGTTCTGCCACTCAACAAGCAATGCCCTCAGAATTCAGCAGAAAGTGGGGAACGGAGTGTTTCAACACTAGATTCCCTTTGCCTATCCTGTGTGCGGGATGCAGCGTGTAGCTGATTTAATTTATACATTTTTATTTAATTTACATATGTTCGATTTCCAGACGCAGAAATAATACGCAATGTTAGGTGGAGCGTGGGGGAGTGTTGTTATATGAAGTTTCCTACGTATTCTTTGCTATATGTGGAAATCTTCATTTAAATTACATTTATTTTGCATACAGAAGAAATATTTCACTTAGCATGTAAAAATATAAAAATATATATTCTTTTCAGCAACACTCAATGCCTCCAGAATTCGGCGGAGAATGGAGAGTGACGTCACTTAAAATTTTCTACAATATACCTTAAGTATTACCATAATAACTAAACTGGCATATCATTCCTCTTCTTATAATATTAATTTTAAACGTGTAAAAGAAACTATTTATACAGAGTTCCAAAATGTTTAGGAATGCTAAATACTTACTCCGTCCTTACCAATATACACTGCACATTGAGGTTAAATTTAAAATTCCTGTTGTAAGCAGTGAATTTTAAAATATATTCAAATTTTAATATTTGAAAGTGATATTACATTTTACCCTTGTTAAGATATATACAATATTAATTAAACAAATCTTTTTAAAAACATTATAGATTTTTTTTTATAGTTTATGGTATGGTATTTTATAAAGCAAGCCCTTTCATTTGATACCCATAGTAGCCATTTTTTTAGGCAGCCATTTTGGATTAACACCAATATGGGTTATATTAATTATAATATTATATAACTTCATTACCATCAGAACTAAAGTCGTAATCCAAGTTTCAGCTAAATCGGATACGGGAAGTGGTTCTGAGTCAAATTGAGCTAGCGAAATTTCACATGAAACTAACATATTATATAAATACGGCATGTTAAATAAGAATTTCTTAAAGAAGATATACTTTTCCCTGCATAGCAGGGTAGGATCCATTCCTTACGTTCTGCGGAACTTAACGCCACGTTTTATCATTTTAAACTAGCGTGAAGTAGTGGCTTTATGCCACTGCGTTTCGCATTAGCTAATGCCGGGCTCCGGCGCCGAACTATCTCAAAAGCTGGCAACGCACCAGTAGCTCCTCTGGTGTTACGCGGTGTCGTGGGCGGCAGTGATCACTTACCATCAGGTGACCCGTACGCTCGTTTGCCATGTCTTTTACCATAAAAAAAAATCTACCGAAAAGAAAAGGGAGAACCTTCTCAGAAATACGGAAGGTTGTGGGTCGGATTTAATTTTAATTTGTTCTGGTATCGAGGTACACCGTGGCATTGAGTTCCGTCAATACGCAATGCCTTTAGAATTTTTCTTCAGTGTTAAGACAGATTTAGTATTAAGATAGTTCTTAACTAATAAACCGCATACAGAATACAGCGTGAAGACATTTCATCTCTACATGATGTAGCCACTAGCCACTAAATACAAATAAAGCGAAAATTATAGCAATTGTCACCCGTACTATTTAAATCTCATTTTTTTATTGGTTCCAACGTCCTCCAATATATGTTACATAGAGCAATAAAAATATATGGCTGCGAAATCTATGCAAAATGGTCGAACCCATCTTTATGAATATGGCCTTGAGCCTCAAAGTTGACAAGACGTTGACCGCTGATTAATTTAGCACATTCAATTTTTTTTTAAGTGCAAAGTCGTTAGCATTTCATTTTAGCGGTAACACGCATAAGAAATTCAACTTTGGGGTCATTTGACGTTGATTTATTGAGGGGCTTTTGTTGTTATATTTTTCGTACAGCTTATGGAAAAATATATTTTTGCTTTGAACAGGAAATGTTAGTTATGTAGAAGCAGGGCCAGTCGCGGCATAAAGTGTGATTGTAATTAATTGTAAACGCGACAGGATGGGGAGTTCGATTCTCAGTCGAGGAAATAATTTTTTTGTTTCATTTCTCTGGTGTAGAGGCAGAGCGGCGAGTCTCGCCACTCAATACGCAGTCCCTCTAGAATTCAGCGGAAAACAATAGGGAACGGAATATCTTAACACTAGGTTCCCTCTACCCACCCTGCTGTATGTGGAATACAGCGTGAAACTTTAAAAAAAGTTAGAATCAATATATTAAAATAAAGATACAATAAACAATGTAAGAACATTACCTACAGCGTCGTTCGTGTAGAGTCAGTCGTGATCGTGTTCACACGCCTACCCTCCGAGCTGTGCTGATAATTCTCACATTTGCTTCAATACAATAACCATCACGGAACCTCTTCCTTATAACTTTAAATGCTATCATATTAAATTTCCTTGTTATTTCGTATACGAAAATTTTAGAAGTTATCTATAAACTTGTACAACCAAAATTAGCCCATTTCAGCATAGTGTTAAAACAGTCCGCTCCTCACAGTCCACCAATTACTGGAAGTGTTGAGTGAAGGAACTCAATGCCGCGTTATTGCCTCGACACCAGAACGAACAAACGAAAATATTAAATAATTTCTTTTGCTCGAATGGATATCGAACACACAATCTTTCATGATTACAGTCCCCCTTGTGCCCCTGCGCCACTACTGGCCTCATTTGTAGTTTTTTATTATTATTACGGTCACAATACTAGAACTGGCATGTAGTAAATATCTAGTTATCAATTGAGGTTCCCTATAGATAGAACAATTGTAAGTACGAATAATTATTTAATCCATATGTTTATTTATTTTTTTTTATAAAAAGACAGAGTTACTATATTATTAATTATATCACTATAGGCTTACTGTATCTAATCAAATCATTATTAAAAAGGTGATTTACACTTACAAGAAAAATCTCCTAAAATTTATTTGATATGAACACGTGTTCACATAAATTCCAAATTAATAACAAAATTTTTATAAAAAAATATATCCACAAAAAAGATAAGCCTTCTCAATTATATGTAATGATCAGTGGGAACCTGAGAAGTAACAGCCCAAGGGATTAAATTTTACCTTAATAGAAGCTTTATAATTTAGAAGCACGAGCCGTTGTGGAGAAAATGAATAGACAGGTAAACTGACAGCGGTGTTACAGAATATGGAATTTCACTTCATCATTTTACTCCAACCTTTGGCATTTACTTAATCTGAAGTTATATTATCTTATCTCTATATATAATAAAACAGTAACAA
>DWGR01003285.1:0-12382 GCA_018247715.1 Heliconius burneyi | reverse complement strand
CGGGGGTGGTAATGATCCGGTCGAGTCTGCCCATGCGTGTCGCCATTGCTGGCAACGTGACTCTCCCACTCGTACTTTAGTCGCCTCTTACGACACCACTAGTACCAGGGTGATCCTATTCTAAGCCTATCTACAGACATCCTCGATGGAACCGTCGTGTTTACAGTCGCGCGCTTTATGCCTCTGCATCACGCCTCTGATGTAAAAAAAGTAATATATGTTAAATTCGATCTCTAAGTGTTTGTTATTGGATGTTAATTATTTAAAATTTTGCATATGTATTATTTTTAGGTCCTACATAAAGCGGCGTTTTGATAGATGTTATTGAAATAATCATGTAGTTCAAGCGGGCGAAGCCGCGGGCGGGTCGCTGGTGATGTATAAACATACAGCTAAATTAAACATAATAGTTGGCATATACAAAAGACACAGAGGCAGCTTTAATAGTATGAATATGAGTCAGGTTAAATAAAAGTCCATATTTAAAAATCTATTTATTATTTTATACTAAACTATCTCTTAGTTCCAATGGCTACCAACCAATCCGGATGTACCTGGATATCAACTAAGTATGAGCATTTTGTGTTGTATGTTGAACTAGACATATCTTGATTAGTCATTTGTCTGAAAATAAAAACAAATAATTAGATGTTAAAATTTGAAATTGTCTTAATACATTGTTGTTGTGGTTTAGATTTATACTCGGGACGGATTATTTTCAGTCTCCTCGCTCTGGTAACTAGATGATGAGTGGCGTTGAATTAAGGCATTCCACTCTATTCAGCAATGTTTAAAAACATGGATATACCTACAGCGTGGGACAGAATGACTTAACACTAGGTTCCCTCTGCATACCCTACTATATACAAGAACCTAAAACAATTAAGAAACTTACTTATTTTTTATATAGCTATCCCAAGCAACTTTAACTATGCCATCCATGCCTGCAGAACATAGTATAGAGTTGTCGGTAAGGTCGTTGGGGTCTGGGATTCTATTGGACAGACTGGGCTTGCCCACGGCCGACCAGTCCAATGACGTCACCTTGCCGTGATGACCCCTGTATTCATGCACGCACGTGCCGGCTGCTAAGTCCCATATTTTGATTTTTTTATCATCACCTGTAAATAATAAAAACATAGTAATACACAAAACGATATTACTTTGTATAAACATTCTTTTAAGAACTAAACTATTTGTTTTGTTCTTAAAAGGGTAAATTGTCTGCAAGAACATTTTACAATACGGTTTTTAAGGACGAGTGAAAAATAATAAATTGTTTTGATTCCTTGAATAAACAATTTCATTTAAAAAACAATTCTCTTTCATCACATAAACATATACTTAAAACATTGGTAATTTCCACTACAACAGATTTAAATCAAAATATGAGTGGACGCGCACAGCGTCGCTCGCTTATTACCCTTAGGGGTGAATGCTCCTAACGATATATTAATGTACAAATTGCAAACTTCGTTTGCATCTCGTCATGCAGACCGATAGAGATAGCTAGTTTGCGAGTGAAAGTGACAAGTACCGGCGCTAGCGAGGTGTGAGCCCTCAGGGCTGAAGGCGAGCGCGCGGGGCGGCGCGCGGTGTCCGCACAGCACGCGCACGAGGCGGGCGTCGCACACGCTCCATAAGCGCACACTGCGGTCGGCGCCGCCCGTCGCCACGTAAGCCTCGTTCGGGTGAAACCGCACACACTAGACACACACACGTAACACACGTTTGCTCAGTAAAACTATTTAAATAAATGTATTTAGCAAAAAAAATAATTTAATAAAAAAATTAATGCTTATTGCATATCCACATAATTAAAATTTTAATTATATGGGTTAGCAATAAGCATTAAGAAAAAAAGATAACATCGTCGACACAACACAGTTTTTGAGGACTTAACAGAATGATTTATTATTAACACAAAAGACACATCAGACGAGAGTAAACATTATGAAGACACTGTTTGTGTGTAAAGAATTGATATTTTTTAAATTATAATTATAGAACAATAAAAAATATCAACTTTATTTTTAAAAGTTTTTCTGACTTCACTTTTACGCATAAATGCAGCTTAAGCCTTGCGATTATACGTACACAGTTTTATAATTGGTGATTAATATTTCGCATATTTCCCACATTTAGGATAGTGATCTTAGAATGAGTTAAACCAACACATCAAAATTTCAACAATTACTGCGCGTAGTCGTGTAGATCATAATAGTTTTTGTTTCAGCAAAATCGGGCCAAGATTTCCAGTTCCGTTGCAAAGCAGTGCTGCCAATCTCAGTAGAGCAAAAAACAGCGAATGTCACTTTAAAAAAACAGTAAAATACAATAATTCATTATTAATTATACAACTACTTTAAGATTTGTAATGAAAATAAAGTTTCAATAAAGAGATCTAACCAAAATATTATTTATTAATTTTATAAAAAAATATTAATTTAAAACAAAAAATTCGCGGCTTTCGACATTTACGTAGTAATTTTTTTTTAGAGTTACGTACAAAGAAAAAAAAACGCAATTCCTATAAGATCACTTGGCTTTTCGTCTGCGTCTATATCTGTCAAGACTGTTTATCTCAAGATCGTGTGGATTTTTTAAGCTATGATACATATCAAATAACCAGATTTACGGTCTCTTGGAGATCTGAAAATGAAAAAATCAACGCAATCAAAAAATTTTGTATGAAATTCACCGCGTTCAAACCCTATAGGGTACTCCTCGTGGACCTAATTTTATGTAATCTCAATAAAAGTGAGAACTTGCGATTGATGAAATTCCTTTACGAAAGAAAAAATTGAAGAATGGACTTGTTTTTAAGGCATTTCGTATGAAATGGGTGCATACTTATACATATTCGTCAACTTTAATGTACAAAGTTCACGTTGACCTACAATCATAATTATTTTTAGGATTTGAAAAAACAGTAGATATACACACTAAAACAGAAAACAGGGCTACCAAGGCAAAAACAGTCAATCTACTGTTAAAACAGTAGGGTTGGCAGCACTGTTGCAAAGTTTCACCGCTTTTAAAAATTTGCATTTCGTCGAGACGCCACCTACTCACGCAGTAGCGGAATAATACCGAAACCGCGAGAGCACAACGAGCCAAAGTATGAAGGTGTTCCCAAGCGCTTATTGGCCAGATGCGACATGACGTCACACGCTTAGCCGCGGATGCCGTACTTAAATGTTTAATATCTCAGTCATTTTTGAAGATAGGAAAAAAAATAAGAACAGAGGCTTTTTTCTCGACTTATCTATTTCTCATATAGGCTAAAATAAAAAAATATGTTGGAGTGACTCATTGTAACAATTATTTAGACCACCACATTTTTTTGCTCATTGTTAGGAATATTTATTAAAAAATTAATTGTTGCTTTCTACTTTGAACATTTATGAGTTATTTTTGAAAAATATTTTCAAGATTTTTTTTTTTAGATTCTCTGCTGCCAATGTATTAATTAATTAATGATTTAAATATATACAATCATAGCATACTCATTACAGTACGCTATTAACAATAAAAAATATTAAATAACACTCACCGTAACATCAGACAAGTGTCCCACAAATATTCTAATGGGGAAAGTCCTTTCCAAAGACCACAATTTGGCAGTACGGTCGTGTGATCCAGTTATTATAAATAAGCCATTTTTAGATACATCCATACACCAAATAGGATAGTTGTGTCCTCTGAAAAATCAAAGTTTATATTTTTACTGTTGTCGTCGTCTAATTAGATAGATGTCCTTGAGTGAAGTTGTAAGTGCGACGGTTGTAGATTCGTTTCCTAATCAGGGAAATGATTTATTTTCTGACTCCGCATTTGAACTCGCGCTTCTTGGATATCGTCCGAGAGGCGCGGATTAAAATCTCGCTTAGTTCAAATTTTTAGTTAAGTGTGGAATATCACTATATGTGTGTGTGTGTGCTCTTCAGTACTTGGTGTGTTCTACAGTACTCGGAAGTTACGTAACATATAATAAAAATATTGTACGCAACAAATAAATCAATGTGAAGCGTGCCCAGAATGGTCGTAACAATTGGTGGTACTCAAAAAATGAAATATACAAGGAAGAGAAAAATGTATATTGCTTCTTTCAGTAACAATATACGAAAGATCCCTGATGCCAACCATCAGGATTTTTGTCGTTATGGGCGGTGTAGACTTTAAGAATCAGTAAAAACTTTTGTGAAGGCTTGCTTGCTTGATTTTATTTCTTGTACTCACGTCCAACATTGTATTTAATTTTCGAGACATTGCGGGTTGAGTGGGAACTTAAGGCAGAGCTTTCCTTTTACTAAAACGAAAATAATTCACGACCGCGAGATAGAATCGAACACTGCGCCATAACTCTTTAACTTTTAATCCTTTTTAAAGTATATTTTCCATTCTTAAGTGTGGAATAACATTTTAAAAATGTTAAAAAGCTTTTATTACTATTTTAATATATTATGTATGTATATGTTACCTGTATATAGAAGCACATGAATAATCAGAGAGCCTCCACGCTCTCATAGTACAGTCGTGTGAAGCAGAGAGCACTATTTCCTCCCGCGATAGTATATTTACAGCTTGAATCGGTCCAGAATGCCCTCTAAGTGGTACTCCAGTTCCTATCTGACTATAAAACATTTTTTTTATTTTAGTGTTTTTCTTCATGTTTTATCTGTGGTGGCTCCATGGCTCACCATTTATGGTATGTGTCTTAACACTAGGAGTTAAGTTAACACACCGTTGCTCATCCATTATTCAAAACATTGTCTTGTTACTAATAATAATTCATTCCCTTGAATGAGAATTGAACCCGTGGTGGGTTTACATTAATAATCAAACTCTGTGCCTTTACACCACAATGGCTTTTTGTATGGCTTACATTTCTTTTGATTTATCGTTTATTGCACACAAATTGAACAAGTAAATATACACAAAAAGAGGATTTCCCTACCAACTCAGGTGAATGAATTATTTTAATTTCCTCGCTCTGGTTTAAAGATAAAAACAATGTCTAGAAAATTGGGCAGAACAAGATCCCCTTCTCCCTACCCCGCTTTATTACAGCACAGAGCTTAAAAAAATAATACATACAAGGTATCATCTAAAATTGTTTCCGGCTCAGGTGGTATACCACAAGCAAGCTCCACTTCTGAAATATTCTTATTTATGTTTCTCTTGACATTGTTTTGTCCAAGATCCCAAAGTCTTATTTCTGAATTATCAAATCCTCCACATAAAACATTACAGAATTGATCTGTTTTGGCACATACTAAGCTGAAAATAAAAACATTGTTTATAAATTACCAAATATTTGGTGTAAGCCATTGAGGTATAATGGTACAGTATCAACTATAAGCGCGATTGCTGTGAGTTCAACCTCCACTCTGGAGGTAATAATATATAAATAATTTCTATTTCTCTGCTTTGGTAGGCAGTCTGTACTTTGCCTGTGAAACAAACCCAAATATGAACCAACTCAAATATGGAACCAACACTGTCATGGAGTTCTGCCACTTAATGTGCATTGTTTCAAGCATTGGGTAGAAATTGAGAAATGGATGATCTTACACTTCCTCCTGCCCTGTACCTGCTATGAGGGAAAACTGTGAAACTGATATTTTTTTATAATTAATATGTATGGAAGTCTATAAATAGTGTTACAATATTTTTAAAAAATCATATGTGACAAGTAGAAATGTGATTGCTGTTTTTTTTTTCAACTTTGCAGGTTATTTCCTTTATTAGGGAAAGCACAAAGCTCAGAGAATGTGTAGACATGCCATTCTTAACTTACCACTTTCTATTTTTCACCTGCACGCTATATCTGAAGATATAGAGGGAACCTGGGAACCTAGTTTTAAGACACTCTGTTAAGGTTTAAGTTTAAGGGACCTTTCAACGAATTTTCTAGTTTTTCAGTAGTGGGACTTAACAACGCGCTTTGCCTCGTTACCAGATCAATGAAATTAAAATATATTGAACATCTTACAATATTGCCCCAAATGGGAATCGAACCCACAACCGTGGTGTTTATAGCCACACGCTTGTGCCCGTGGATCACGATGCTTTATAACAGTGGTTCCCAACCAATGGTCCGCAGAAGCCTAAAAATGGTCAGCGAACCAATTTAATCTTAGGGAGCCGGCATTCAAATTTGTTTGATTATGACAGTTTATAATTATTATACCTACATAGTGGTCCCTGCTAGCAACATTGATATAAAAGTGGTCCGTGATCATGAAAAGGTTGGGAACCCCTGCTTAATAATATAAAAATAATTTCTTGTGTGAATTATAAGAAATAATTTAATATGAAACTTACTGTGAATCTGGCGCTGCTATTTTGTACAATTTCAATGGTGCCATTGAATCTCGCACTCCTTTAATGGCATCTTGTAATTCTCTTAATTCTTTATCAACAGATTGATATTCAGCATGACCATTACACTTGGAAAATATATCTGTGGATTATTTATATACCTCACCTTAACATTATTTTCCACATATACTAGGGTAGGCAAACAGAACCTAGTGTTAGGACACTTTGTTCTCAACATCTGATCATAAACATGACAGTTGTCGGTTTGATTTCTTCTTGGTGGAATAAATTACTTTAGCTTATATATTATCTCGCGCATCCCAAAGAGATAACAAGAAGTAAGACAAGAAGAAGAAGTTATTTTCTATATCACGATTTAAAAAATTGTGAAGAGATGTTTGTGTGTAGAAGGTTATTATTAATTAATGATTTAATTTTTTTATTTATATAACACACCCTGGCGAATGAAATGCTCACCCTTGTCTGTTTCAAAGGTATCATTGTCACAAATAATTAAATATGCATCTGTATAAAATTGATTTTAAAAAATAAATCACGCTGAGTTTCTAGTGCTGTTGATTGACGTTCAAAAAATTAAGCTTGTAATTTCTTATAATAATAAAATTATTTGAATTTATATTTCAAAAAAGTGTGAAATAAAATCACAAAATATGGTAATAAATAGGAAAAGTTATATTATGAAATACTGCTAATAAAGTACCATTTTTGTCATTTATTTTGTCATCACAATTGAATATATTCAAAACATTTGAGTTAACTTCTTGATCAGTCTGATCATCATCATCCTCCTGAAATAAAATAATATATTTGTATATATGGCATAGCAGCATAGCATGTGACTGTAAACACAACAGGTAGTGGCTTTGATTCTCACTTGGTGGAATTAAGTTATATATAGTTTATAAATTACTCTTACTAATATGAATATAAATAATGTTTTGAAATAACATTTTGAATTATAAATATTTAACAAATAGCTTTCTCTTATGCCAAATTATCATTCTTAGTAACAATCATAAAATTTGTAAAATCTTACAGACAGATTTGTAAGATGTACAATTTAATTTGTTAAATTATTACTTACTGCAGTTTTCTTGTTATCAATGTTAATGTCAATATGAAACCAAGTTTGCAGAACTTGTATCAAAAGAACATGGCCATGTTTAGCTAAATATGCTTTAAGCATATTAAGGGCATCTTGGGATAGGAAAATATCATATTTGCACGATCTGTTGATAAAAAACAAATATTTTTAATAAGTTTATTATGTATATATATTTTGCTGGCTTTCATTGAACAATGGGGCGAGGTTTGACAGTATGACATAAAGGATTACATGTTTTTATTGAAATATACCTAAGCTTACCTAAAAGCTGCAATGGATGGACGCGCTTCTACTTCTTGCAATGTATATATAGTTCCTATATCATCTAGCAGCTGATTCAAGTAATCTTTTTCTGGAGCCTCATTGTCTATTGTCCCATTTTGAAGAGAATTAAATAGCTGTTCAAGACTATTGGGACGATAGAGAGCTGATGGTAAATTACCATCAATTGGCTGATGATATGATAAATCTTTTTGGGGTAAAGTTGCAGAATGCCTTTTAAGGAACATCTGTGCGGCACTTCTATGTCCACTCCTTAGCATTTCCAGATACATATGACACAATAACGGAGTAAGTAATCCAAGTAGCTCACTTTTAACTCCTTCATTTTTAATATCTTTAATAAAGTTAACAAGTCTGAAAATATAAATAAAGATAATGAAATATATGTAAGTACTTATTATATATAGATTTTAAAATTAAAATTAAACATCGTACAATGTACAATATGAATAAAGAAGTACCTGGAGTATTGCACATCATACTGTGCAGGATCATTGTTGATACACGAAAACAAAATAGAATTCGCGCGACTCGCTTCACACTGCACTATAGTTGCAACAGCCATTTCTTCAGCACTACGACTTGTTGAATTATTATTAAAGAAATCAATGTCCTATAAAAAAAATGTTTAGTCCAAATATTATTAAGGGAAACAATATTATTGACAAAAAGAAAATGAACTTACAGGATAATTTCGCCGTTCTAAGTAGGAAGTAACAGCAGCTTTAACGGCATCGTTTCGAGTCCTTTTCATCGAAAAAAAATATAATACCTGAAATAAAATTACACACAATATTAAAATAGGTATATTAGCAACTTCAATTTCTTAGAAAGCATGTAGTTATCAAAATAAAACTTAAATGTCATGTCCTCGTCTGACGTCTTGTCATTATGACATCTATGACAATATCGATTTGAGAATGCATTTTTTAAATAATGTAGGATGTTGAGACGAAAAATAAAAGATTTTTTATTTATTGTTTTATAATCACATATAAGAAGAAATAAAGCATAGTTTCATTCAACGTTGATTTCATTCCAAGAAGTTTTTATTTGTAAAATTCCGCATTTGAAAAATATGTTTGCGGTGCTTGATGAACATTATTATTTCGTGTGTCTGTGTGTTGTGTGTTTTTATATAGTGTGTCTCTAGATGTTTGTATATAGTGTATATAAGAGATCAAAAATATATATGAAGCCATTTGAATTAAATCATTGTTACACTGTTCTTTTCATTTATCATATAAGACATATTCATGTCTACTGTGCCATCGAGAAGCAATGGCATTTTTTCTTAAATATTCTGCTAGAATAATAATATTAATATCATATTTTGCTTGTGAAAAATAAAAGTACTTCTAGGAATGACCTATGAGAGGAAAACGACCTCTTATCTTAGCACTTAGCAGTAATCAAATACAATTGATTAGCTCTCTTAAGTTTAGTATCGAGGAAGCCGACAGCGACATGGGTAGATTTTCTATCTTAGTCGTAACAGTTACTGTATTTGCATCTATTCAGGGAAAATCTCCTAATTTAAATGATGTTTTATTTAATGGTGATTATGATATTATTGACTTAACTTACCCATTTGATAATAACACTATATATTGGGAAAACGGAAAGCACTTTGAATTTACAAAAATCAATGGAAATTTTCAAAAGGACGGGACTTGGTGAGTTTTACAATTATACTCTTAAGTAAGGTACTTTTTTGTATTTATCTAATCGTATTTCTTTTCAATAATATATATTTTTATTTACTTATAATTTTTGGCTCATTGTATGATATAACTTAGAGATATTTTCGGTTTTAAATGACTTAGTTCTTAATTTTTAATGAGCACGTTTAGTAACTTTATTTAAAATGTTATAGGTATGCTGCAAATGAATTCGCAGCTGCTGAACATGGTGGCACCCACATTGATGCTCCGTATCATTCTAAAGTTAATGGCAAACACGTTGGTGAAATACCGTTGGATAAGCTAATCGTTCCGCGTATGTACCACACAAATAACATTAATTTAAGTAAAAGTTATTTTTAACGCACCTTCCAATACAGTAAAATTATCTTGGAATTGTATTGTTAAACAACATTATATCTAAAAAACATTGTCATTTGTCTGTACATTTAGTATTTTTTACTGAAATGGATAGAGGCTTCACGCTTTATCCCGCACACGGTAGGGTAGACAGAGGGAACATAATGTTAAGACACTCCGTTCCCCACTTTCTGCCTAATTCTAGAGGTATTGCGCGTTGAGTGGCAAAACTCAACGCTGCGCCTTCTCTCGACACCAGAGCGAAGAAATAGAATTATAAACGTAATAAATATTTCACTTCTTCGAATGGGGATCGAACCCAAAACCAGTCGATTTTGCAGCGCACGAAGTCACACCCTTGTGCCGCTGCGCCACTATATGTCTGTATGTATGGTCACGTTTATCTTCGAAGGTATTGAACCGTTTTATTTAAAACTTTCACCAATTGTTTTAACTCAACATCTAAAGTTTGAATCATCAAAATCAGTTGATTAAAAAAAGTTATCGGCATTTGAATGAACTCATTTGAAGCATGAGTTTGCCTACAAGCCGCTGGCAGGCCGCTCTCAAAATTCAAATTCAAAATATTCTTTATTCAAATAGACTATGTAAGCACTTTTGAATCGTCGAGTGAACAGACAAACAAAAAGCTACCACCGGTTCGGAAGGCAGCTCTGCTGAGAAGAGCCGGCAAGAAACCCAACAGTAGCTCTTTTCAAAGTCAATGGTATAATTAATTATGACATTAGCTGGCAGCTATCCTGCATAACATCCAACAGACATTAATTCCATGCATATTTATCCTCTAAATATTCTTGAACAGTGTAATAGGCTTTACATGTTAGAGTTTTTTTACAATCACTTTAAATTTTGGTAGTGGCAAATTTAGAATACACTGTGGAATTTTATTATTTACACGTATACCGAGACCCATAAAAGATTTATTAACTTTTTGGAGGCGAAAACTTGGCGTAACAAGCTTATCTTTATTTCTCATCCCTATCATATGTCTATCACTATTTTTACTGTGACACTGTATATTTTGTCGGACAAACAGAATATTATAATATAGAGATTGTGAAGCATTTGTGATAATGCCCGCATCTTTGAAAACATCTCGCAGAGAATCTCGAGCTCTTAGATTATAAATATATCTCACGGCTCTTTTTTGGAGAATAAATATTGAATTTATATCTGAAGCACTGCCCCATAGCAGCATTCCATAAGATAAAATACTATGAAAATAGCTATAGTAGACTAGTCGGGCTGTTTCAACGTCCGTCATTTGTCTTACTTTTTTAATTGCGAACGCGGCAGAGCTGAGTTTATCCGCAAGTTCTTTATATCTTATACCTATCTTCGACCGATTCATTCTTCGATCTTATACCTAATCGATCGTACGACAATAACATAATTGCTATACAGGGTGGAATTGAACGCACCACTTTAAATGAAACCACAGTTTTAACTACTCTATAAAAGCCTAATATAATTCAGAAAATAAATAATTCCCAAAAATGAAAAAGTTATTTTTTACCTGTATTTATTACCTGTTATTTTTTACCTGTAATGCACACATTGTGTATGTGTGCGTGACACGAAATACAGGTATGGAAAAAAATCGTGAAATGAAAAAAAAATCCTACGTCAAAACTGTTGAGGCATCTTGATAAATTTTTTTAGCTCCGGGTTTGAAATATTTTACCCTATATGCAGTTTCAGTAAAAGAAGCGCTGCCTCTTCCACCCTGTATAATATTTATATTATATAGCTGGATATTTATTATAAGCCTAACCACTTACATAGATTCACCCTTTTAATAGTAATCGATATTAAATACTCGTATATAACTTTAGTGGAATAAATTATTGGAATAATATCTCCCTATTCATATTAAAACCTTTCAATATTCTTTTTCATTTATATAACACCAAGGGTCATAAGTTGTATTTATAAAACGCTTATATTATGCCGTTTTCATTCATAAATCATCTATCGATCTATAAAAGAAAGAAGCATCTCAAGATCGAGATCAGAGCTGAGAGCGATTTATAAATACGAGTTTAAGAGCATTTTCATTAGCGGATCACTTGAATAACAATAATTTATTTGGAAAATTATTTAAGACATTTTGTGACGAATTTTGAGGGATAGTTACTTGTTACTCCGAGTTCTATCTATACTATAGCTTCAAGATGCACTTAAAGATCGCGACAAGTCTTTTCATAAGTGATTCTCCAGGTACCTTTAAAAGTATAAAGTTAATCTTCTTCCTTTCTTCTCACACAAGTCTCTATTTTTCTTTACCTTTTCCCAGAAGCATAATTTATAATTTCTGAAAATAATTCCACCAACTTCATTTTTAAGTGAAGTGTTTTGTTTTTTCAGTGTAACTTGTAACAGTGACTATCTTTTTTTTATGGTAAAAGCATGGCAAACGAGCGTACGGGTCACCTGATAGTAAGTGATCACCGCTGTCCACGACACCGCGTAACACCAGAGGAGCTACTGGTGCGTTGCCAGCTTTTGGGGTGGCTGGGCGCCGGAGCCCGGCATTACCTAATGCGAAACGCAGTGGCATAAAGCCACTACTTCACGCCGGTTT
>DWGR01003284.1:0-12383 GCA_018247715.1 Heliconius burneyi | reverse complement strand
AAATGAAAAAAAAATCCTACGTCCAAACTGTTGAGGCATCTTGATAAATTTTTTTAGCTCCGGGTTTGAAATATTTTACCCTATATGCAGTTTCAGTAAAAGGAGCGCTGCCTCTTCCACCCTGTATTAGGACCTTACATATGAAATTGTTGTGTAGTTTTGTCAAACTGGCAAATTTAATCACTGATTTGTCCTCTTTGGTTAGGATTTCCAAATTCAAATTTTTCCATATACAGCTACTTATACATGCACTTGTATTTGTTTTTACATACATTATTTATTTTTTGAAAATTTAAATAAATTCTTTTAAAGGCAAATTTAAACTGCGATTGGTCAGCCCAAGCCGCCTTCAAAGATTTTATTGATTCCCATACGAATGATTCTTTTAGTAAAGGAATCAATGAACCACACATGAGGTGATAAAATTGCATAGATAACAATAAGTCATATTTAGGTAAAGTATTTTACAATAAATTATATTAAAAAATATTCGACTTTTGTTCCTTCCATCCCAAACGCCAATTTCTAATGTTAGGACCCTATTTGATTAGGTTCTGAATTATATTCCTGTTCATTTAAAGACGGATGTACGGTTCTACTTCGACTCTATGAGCATGATACTAAAAACTTTTAAAAGCTCTATATTCACTTAACTAAAAAACTGAACGGAGCCACTGCATTGTAAAAATGTTTGCATCATTGAACAAAATGAAGGACATTCCTTATAAAATATATAGTTTAAACTTTGTTGTAAATGTTTTGTGGGATTAGTAACGTACTCGTAGGAAGGACCGTTGAATATTTAAAAGCTTTAATTGCATTTTTTGCAGACTTCTCTCGGTTTGTGCGTTAAGAAGAAACTTGATCAGACCATACCAAAAGTTAGTATAAATAAAAAATAAATAAATCAACTTCACGATGTATCCCACACACAGCTGTAGGTAGGCAGAGGGTGTTTTAAGACACTCCGTTCCCAACTTTCCGCTGAATTTTGGACATATAGTGAGTTGACTGGCGGAACTCAACGCTGCGCTTTGCCTCGACACCAGAGCGAAGAAATGAAAACATAAATTCAAACAAATATTTCATCCTCTAGTGGGTACGAACCCACAAATAGACGCGTTCCCAGTCATACTTTATGCTCCTGCGCCACGACAGGTCTCTATAATATAAAAATCTTTAGTATACAATATATCATATATCAGTAAACAGGATGTTAGAAGAGTAGAAAAACAATAAGGAGCAGACGTTGACCGGATCTTAGGAAAATAGTTTATCACAATCTGTTAAATCCCCGATCGAAGTATGAAGATGAAATTTCATATCAATAAAGGTTCCGAATTTAGACATTTAATGTTTTTTATCTCATAAATCATACGTCACGCGAGGGATCGCTAAACAAGTCGGCGCGAGAGAGCATCAGCTTGAGCTGTATACATTACGAACGGGTCGGGTTTCTATTTCAAATTATTTCAGTGAGGTATTCCACTAATACAGTTTTCATGTGAGGTTCCAAGAAATATGTGAAAGTACGTGGATTTTTTGATAAAGTAAATATATATAAAATCTAAGACTCGTTGCTTTTTGCTTTGATATTTGATATGAATGTTATTTCCTTCATGTAACAGTTAGACAGGTCTGAAATTGCTGGTTTCTTTTTGACTTTGAAACGATTCGTCGCTAACGTGCAGGTTGGACAGGTTTGATATGTGAAAAACTTTGCAGATCAGCGGTTTAAAAACTATTTGTATTTTTTTTTTGAGATTCATGCTGTATCCCGCGCATTTCAGGATAGACAAAGAGAACGTGGTAAGCTAGTGCTAAGATACTCTATTTCCATTAATATATATCGTTTACTACCTTCTGCTAAATTCTGCAAGCATTGCTTGTTAAGTGGCTGAACTCAACGCTGCGCTTTTTCTCATTACCAGAACGAGGAAACGAAAATAATAAATATTGCATTCTGGCTCTGCTCTCTTTATTTTTCTTTACCTAGGCACTGTATTCCAGATATAGCAGGGCAGGTAGAGGGAACCTAGTGTTTAGTAACACCGTTCCCTACTTTTTGCTGAATTTGTCTCGAGACATTGAGTGACGGAACTCAACGCTGCGCTTTTGCCTTGATACCAAGCGAAAAAATGTCGAAGTAAATACTAATATTAACGCTAAAAAAAGGTTCTTGCGCTGGTTTTTCTCATATCAGAGGCATTTAACATTAGTGAACCGCTCATAAATTATTTGACGTTCAAAAAATGAGCCATCTGACTTCTTATTTTGTACAAACTATTTGACATTGGCTGTAAAAGAACTCGCAAATTACAGTAAGAACGATTTTATGTTATAAAATATTTACTTAAACAATATAGGTGTATACCATACAAATAATTTTTTTACTACACCTCACCGGTAGACCGTTTAGTAAAAATTTAATTTTCTTTAAAACACCAGTGAGTGAAATTGGAAAAGTTTTCGAACTTCGAAGTCGAGCTAATAGAAAATGTGGGATTTACCATCTTTTAGGGTTGTCGAGGTATTTTAATTCTGGAATTGAAAATTTTTAAAAAATATTGCAATGTATTTTTTTTACTTTTACAAGCAAATACTTTAGTTTCAATTATTTACAACATAAGATTGACTAGTAAATTATCAGTATAGTATAAACATAAAAGAGAAACAAATGAATCAAAGTAAAACAGTTGCGTGTTCGATGTCCCCTCCAGAATATATGTTTGTATGTGAAAAATGATTTAACTACCTTGGCTTGGGCTGACAAAATATGGGGGTAGTAGGGTTCCGCCAATCAATTCACAATGACACCAAAAGTGGCCAGATCGTTAAGAACTTTTTAGAAGAAATTTATCATTTCGCTATGTATAAATGCACTTAAAGTAAAGATAGAATGTATATAAAGCTAATACACAAATAAGTATGTTTTTGCACCAATATATAAATTATATCAGAAAAATATATTAACGTTTCTTAAATACAATTTAAGCAGACGCTTTCTGAAAATTTAAGAGAGGTTTTTTAATTATTATAATTTACATTAACATCTATAACTTTTGAGTTACATCCCCAACCTTCACGCAAGTAAGTACCAATCCAGCATTTGGTTTCACTAAGTGTGTCTTAGTGAAATTCAATCGGATTGGGCGTCGCCTGATTCAATATTGACCTGTCGGGCGGAATGTTAATGCGTTTAGTAATTACCACCATTTTGGTATTAGTGTATAGCATTTAAATAGCACAACGCCAGTATGGAGATCAACTGGAAATTGAGCTAAATCATAATTACGTATTAATAATAACACCTGTTATATTACTATAATGTTAGTACGAGCTCTTAATTACTTTTCCTCTTAATTAACTTAGTTAAATTGGTTTGTGACAGTTTTATTAATAAAAATATTAGACATTTGCTGACTGAATTTTTATTGGAATTTGATAATTAAGTTGTTAATTAGATTGTATGATCGAATTTTATCAGAGATCAAAATTTGTGAATATCAGGGTGTCCATACAAAAAATGATAGAGAGAGAAAAAGTTAGAAATCACTCCAAAATTGATATAAAACTATAGAATAATCAACAAAATAATTTAAAAACATAAACTTAACAAATGTTCCTTATTAAAAACGTTGAATGCCATCCAAAATTTCAAAGTGAAATAAGCATTAGATAGATTTGATAGGCGCTATTGATTTCATGCGTAAGCGGTTGCAGAGGCACACACCCCGGGTTCCCTGCCAATATTGACTTTGCCACAATTAGCACCACCATTTGCATTTCTGTGTCGCGCCCGAATTTACCGATTATGTATACGATTTATTAATCGGGATTTTGTAGTAATTGGAAAGTAACAGATATTTTTTGTAGATTGTCTATTTGAATATGTATTTTTATTGTATAACTAGCGGCCTGCCCGCGGCTTCGCCCGCTTGAACTACAATTATTATTTATTTATTTATTAAACATTTAAGTGTCCCTTCATCCATTTCAGTGAAAAATATTAAATGTACAGATAAAATATTTTTACTGTTTTATTATAGATACAGTTAATTTATATATATTTGTTTCGGTGAGGCTGTTGTTACGAAGGGACTTAAAACTCGATAGGTCATGGGTTCGATTCTCATTCTAGGAAATGAACTATTTAATATTTTCGCACTGGTAACGGGGTAATGCGCGGTGTCGAGTTACGCTACCTAACATATGCTTCTAGATATCAGTGAAAAGTGGGGAAAGGATGTCTTCATGGGAACGAAGTGTCCTAACACTACGTTTCCAGTCTTCCTCTGCCTATCCGGGATACAGAGTGAAGCTTAAAAAAATGTTTGTAGATAATATGTATATGTAAGAATATAGGTTCACATGAAACAAAATTTAATGTTTCACATAAGTATCTTATTGGGACTCATACATTTTAGTGTTAAATCAACAAATCAAGAGAATTGGCACTAAGAATTTTACTACACCTGTCGAGGGACTGAGAGAATGCGATGGCCTCGTTCGTGAAGGTTGCTTGTTTCATTAGATCTATTGGTATTGCTTTTCTCTGAAACAAATAATACGATATTAATTAAGTTTATTTAGAGGAACAGCTCGTTTGTTCTAGATTGAATGGAAATATTTTTCATTTTACTTCTTACCATGACATGTTATTATATTTTGATGAAAATATATAATCGTATCATACTCTGTATTATTCCATGTGTAATCATGGGTTGTTGGCTGACAAAGATACTACTTTCAAAAAATTATTATACTGAGTTCCAAGAGGAATTCTATAATTTGACTTGAGTTTAAACCAGTACTACCATTTCCAGCTTCACACTGTATCCCGTGTATTGCAGGCAGGCAGAGGTAATCTCGCGTCAATTCCCCTCCTTTCTGCCTTATTTTTGCATTTTTGCATTTTGGCATTGCGTATTGAGTGGCGGAATTCAACGCCGCGTTTTTTTTCTTGATAGTTTTTCTATAAATACAATAATGATATTTTACGTGTTTATATATATTTTTTAAACTAGTTATTTGTAGCACCAATCTGAATAGATGTACATTTCCCCACAAATGAGTTCATTCGGTTATACACATCCAAATTGCGCTCTGGTTGCGTCAGCTGACACAATTATTATAGCTACGATATAGATATACTTGTTGGCAAATCGACGTTTTTAGGTTAAGTAATGGTTATTGCCTAATCGCATGTTTATTGTTAGTACAGGCCTTGTTGAATGTTATTACAGTAATATAATAACAATGGCGGGTCTATTAATTCAATATTTAAAAATATAAATAGCTGTAATATCAAATTACAGTCGTTAATAATTTAGAGGTCAGTCGTGGTGTAGGGGCACAAGTGTGCTTCAAGTGTGCTCCAAACCTACTGGTGGTAGGTTCAATCCCCACTCCAAGAAATATTGATTTTAATTTATATTTTCATTTCTTCGCTCTGGAGTCAAGGCAAAGCGCGGCGTAGAGTGCCGCCGCTCAACATGCATTGCCTCCACAATTGGGCGGAAAGTGGGGAATGAAGTGTCTTATCACGAGGTTCCCTCTGCCTCCCCTGCTGTGTGCGGGATCCACGACTGACCTGAATGATGAATATTTAACATAGATTTATATACGGTACAGTGTACACTATTAAGAAAAACACAAATTCGGTATATCTGCTCATTTTTTTGCTGTTTTTAATTTCACAGTCCAGTCCATTTAACTATATTTTTCCATTACATCGTAAAATGCAGTTTGTTCTTCAAACTTTCACAATTGCGGTTCCCTCTGCTTATTAGATATAAATTATCTTATCCAAAATATATCTACCGTTAAGTATAACCTAGTTTAGCAGTTCCCACGTTAATTCCATAGAAAGTTACTGCAATTACGAGATGTTCGGTTAATTGAAGTGCACAATTTGTGTAAACACTGTATGAAGCGTGAGGGATGAATATGTAACGTACAGCTCGCTATTTTATTACTTTTACGATGTTAGTCTAGACTTGTGATCTGACACCCGTGTATCGTATTTGTGTTGTTTTAAGATGTCTATTGCTTTTGATTTGAATTCATTATGATGAATTTTGATAATTTCATATATAATCACGTTTCTGACACCGTGTCAGATTTTTTTATGTGATTAGGAATAGCACGGTGTTGGATTTCGCAGACCACTTCATGTTGGTAATGAATAGTAAGTGTAGAATGGGATGGAATCACTACATTTTTTAAATTATTAGAACTAGAGTTTAAAAAAGATATAAAATATTTTTATCAATAGCTATAACTTAAATATCATTACAAAAACTTCTGTAATAGGTAAGTATATAAGTAGGTCAAAGTGTCATGTTCCGAAATCTCAATACTTTGTAAAGATACCATTTCAATGAAAGTTTATGAAGAATTCAATTGTAGAAATTACATGAAATCAAAGCTTGATGTTTAATAACTAATGTAGTGAAAAAAATATTCTGTCAACTGTTTTAAAATTATAGGACATTGATATTGAAATCATCGTCGTACAAGTATGTAAGAGGTGTGTCCCAACACACATCCACGTTCATCACAATTTATCATTATTTGCTTACAAATATGTAGAAAACCTTTCAACGGATTTAAATTCAATTTTTCTCTTATTTAATTTGCTCTGAAAAATTCTATTTATTATCACAGTGACGAGGGTCTGCTGGTTCGCACCCGCGGGATAGGTGTTTATGACGAAGAGAAGTATTTTTTTTATATATACTCGTATATACTGGACAAGGTCATCGCGCGCAATTATATTATAATTATATTTAGCCATTAGATTTTGGTCTCTTTCCTAAAAATGTCTTCATGAATAGAAGATATTTACAATTACTTTTTATATTATCATGTAACTTAAAATCTGAATGATTCCTTTTAAAAAATTGTTTTAAAAAAAAATCTTAATAAAAATTATGAACTTGAAAAGAAATTCCTCTTGTATTTTCAATTTTTCACGCTGAAAATTTTATATTTCCATGAAGGCTGAAACTCGTGTATGACACGAACCATGGCACTTAAAATTTTTGCATTTCTATCAAAAAAGATCTACTTTTTCATCAGCAAAATTGTTCGCGCGAATGTTCTTTGTACTGAAAATGACACGTTTTATAATTTTGTCGATATTTTGGTATCATAAAATTTTAACGAATCTGTTATTAATCTGTTGGACAAAGAATTGTCTTAAACTAATGATAACTTTGTAACAACAAGTAGAGAGTGTGTACCCATCGCTCACTTTTTATAGACAAAGTAAATCTACTCTAACACTCCTCGTTCAATGTTTTCTGCGTTTTAGTTATAATTAATACCTAAGCTGTTGCGGAATCTAACACTGCTATATAACTTATTAAACTTGTCTAATAACTTGAAAATATCTACCCTGTCTAAAGTCTGACACTTTTAGACTGCACACTGATGGTGTCGAATAAAGTATAAAGAGAAAACACAACCACAGACGTACATTCATACAAATGTATATATTTTAAAACAAAAGCAAGATATTCCTTTTATATTTGTGTCTACCACTCGGTAGAAAGAGCTAGATGCGATTTTCATGTTTGCAATTTTGCAATTCTGTATAACCGTGGCTTACTCAGCGCCGTAATAAGCACTCGCTGTTGGCGCGTTTTCCTCATTTATTTCTCTTGCTTGCAGAGTAATGTTCAATTTTTGAGCTTCACACTATCTTGCACATATCAGGGTAGACAGAAGGAACCTGGAAACCTAGTTTTAAGTCGATCCGTTCTGATTAAGTCACTTCCATTTCTCACTTTCCACCTTATTCTTGAGACATAATTCAACGCCGCGCTTTGTCCCGTTACCAGAGCGAGGAAACTAAATGTAGGCAATAATGTATGCGCTTGGCTTTACGGCAGCAATGAGAAAATACTATTTGTAACTTTCTATAGAAAAATATTCCCTTTTAAAGGCTTACGCGGTATGCGCTACGTAAATAGCGAGCTTCCTGAAAAAGTCTTAAAATAGATCGGTCGTAGAGAAGCAAATGTATTTTAAATCAAATAATAAAAGTTAAAAGTTAGTTTACAAAATGTTTTCTAGATTTTTTTTTCTTTTCTCTATTTTTTTTTAATAGTCTTAGGATGTTTTTGCTTCTCGCCGTATTCCGCACATAGCAGGGTAGGCAGTGGGAACCTAGTATGTGGACACATTGCGTGTTGAGTGGTGGAACTCGGCAACATCAATTCAATTTCCTCGAGTTAGGGTTGAGCCGACAAAAAAGAATATTAAATTATTAAAAAATAATCATCAAATTGTTGTTAAGCAAATATATCAAAATCTCTTCTCGACGTCCTGAAATTTAGAAACCACAGAATTATATCACAGAACCCTCGTCGTTTGTAGCGAAATACATTAAGGTTCAATGAAAAACTTGCTAGCGACTGTGGCTTTTTATTGGTATCGTTATTAAAAAGAGCATCTACCTCGGTGGAAACCTTTTTATTAGACAATACAGCCATATTAATATTTAAATAAAAAATTATAAAAATTATTTAAATTGAACGGATAAATGTATTTTTATTGTAGAATATAAAATATATTGTTTAATACAGTTATTATTGTTCAGTATATTTTTCTTTTGTTTGGCTTCACATTTTATGTATCTCTAGGGGTGTAGTTAAAGAAAATGTAGCATCCAACAGTTGACGATGGACGGCTTATCCGTAACGATACCAAGAACTGCAACCGTCTATATGGTTCATCAACAATCTGGGTTCGAGGTGATGAGGTGACATGCACCAGTGTATTCCTGCTGGTGCGCAATGTGACAACGAGTATGACTGGCGGGTAGTGTACGAGAAAATATTTTGAATAATATTATAAGAAATTTTCAAATCTTTTGATTCGCCGAAATGGCCGTAGAGGTACATATTTATTAGTACGTATACGTAAAGACAAATTCTAACAGTTTTTTAAGCTAACTCTTAGTATTTCTATATTCAAAAAGATAACATATATAAATAATAAAATCAATTTCACCGCGCTGTATCCCACACACAGCAGGGTAGACAGAGGTAACGTAGTGTTACGATACTCCATTCCCCACTTTGTGCCGAATTATGGAGGCATTGCGTGTTGAGGGGCAGAACTCAATGCCGCGCTTTACCTCGAACCCAGAACTAAGAAATGGAAATATAAACATAACGTCGCGTTACAGTCACCCCTTACAGACACCCTTGTGCCGCTGCGCCACGACGGCCTCAAAATTATAAAACGATTAAAATAACCTTGTACTAAAATTGTATCATATTTTACAAAGATTATCTTTAATTATACCCACAATTATTTGCACAATTTCAACTAATTCGTAATTACCTTTGAAATACTAAGTATAATTTGTATAATGAATCAAAACACAAAGCAGTGATTCTAAGCGACTTTCTTCTGCTCCATAAGCCAAATTAGAATTCAGCAAAAAATATAAAGTGTGATGTTTAAAATCAAAAGTGAATTAATTACTATTACAAGATAAAGAATTTCATTAAATAAGAGAATATTGCTACAATAGTAATTAACACGCTGAATTTCCGCCGGATTCTGGAGACTTTGTGTGTTAAGTTGCGGAACTCACCGAAGGCTGGGGATCGAACATCACAACACGTCACGACGGCTTAATTTATTTAGTGAACCTCTCCAAGCGACATATTTGCCATGCGTGGATAGAGTTGTAACGAGTTTGTTATCATTTTTACGAAAATTAGGAGTTCATTTTGGGAATTCTGACTTTGCACGGAGCAAATATTTGAATATTTGTTGTGGGTCCAATCACGGTTTTGTGAGGCCATCACTTCTTATTTTGGGTTTAGTTATGATTGCTTGTGTCGTAGGGGCACAAGAGTGTGACGCGATGCAAAGAAAGAAATATATAATATTCCCATTCTTCGCTCTAGAGCGTTACTAATAACGAGGCAATCGAAAGTGTGTGAACGGAGTGCCTTAATATTTGGGTCCCAGGTTCCCTTAGCCTACTCTGTTATATGCGAGATACTACGTGAAGCTAAAAAAAGATGGAATTAAATTCCTCGGGATTAATATATATTAACATTATTTTATTTTATTTCCAAATCAATCGTTTATAATGACTACTAAGATATATTTCTTATGTGTATGTAGTGTAAATTTGTTCGGGAATGTAACTCGTTCCGAATTCAGACTAAGAAGAAAAACGTCAAAATGTCTGTCTTTGTACGAATGATATCTCATGGTGATATATTCAGGAGGCAATTCCTAAAATTAATTAAAAAGAAAAATTATATATTATATTATTTTTCCAATAAAATAACAATAATATCTCTTTCTGAATTTTATATAGCTCATATTACTATTATTTCTTAAGGCTATCAAAAATATCTATTATTATCAAATAAAGTAAGCCAAGTCACAAATACGAGTAAAATCTGTGATCAGAATTTACCTTATTGACATTTTTTCTCTGAAAGCCTTTAATAATTTACTAACCTAAATTTTCCTTAGTTTGACTTAAAAATACTTTTATCTGATGACATTTTTGGTATTTCTACGTAATAGAATAAAAGTTTTTTTAAAATTAAATTTTCATATTTTCCTTGACATTTTTTCTTCTGTTTCAATTATATTTTATTCCTCTTCAAACTGTAATCAGTATCCTTTATATACATATACTCCAAATTTATTTCTGCACACTACAAATTCGCAATTTTATGCTCCAAATTCATCAATACTTTTTAACTATGTTTACACTCTAAATCCATCCAGTTACAAAAACAATATCCATTTGAAAGTAAAATATTTTCAACTAAATTAATAAATTTTAAATAATGTGGTTGCCAAAATAATAAGAATGTACCTATTTGAGGTTTAACACAGCATTAAATGATATATAATTGTTGATTTGATGTGTAAAAGGACGAAAAGAACGAAGTGTAGAAAATCGAATTTGATGAGTATAAAATTTGTAATAAAAAGAATGGCATTGCTTCTCTATGGCACAGTAGACATGAATATGTCTTATATCATAAATGAAAAGAACAATATAACAATGATTTAATTTAAATCATTTCATATATATTTTTGTTCACTATATTCAAACATCTAGAGACACACTATATATAAACATACAACACACAGACACACGGAATAATAATGTTCATCAAGTACTGCAAACATATTTTTCAAATGCGGACTGCGTATTAAGTGATGAGTCATGGTAACGATTTTCGTATCGCACATTTCTTTTCCCAAGCCCCAGGGATAAGACATATTCATGTCAATATGTATCCATCAGTGTCGTATCATAGTTGAGGAATTAAAATAATTATTCTTAATTGAGTAAACACTAAAGACAAGAAGCAAAGATGGCCTAAGTTGCATATTTTTAATATAACTATACTATATTTGACTACTACACCTCAAGAACCAGAAATTTACCTGAAAAACCACATTTCCCTTATCACTTGATTTTCAACATTTTAATGAACCCTTTATCTTTCAAGTATCGGTGAAACTTTCTAATCAATCTAAAGATCTTACCCGCGGTGCAAAGTTTTAAAGTACACAATGAATCACTCGACGTCGCGTCGCGAAGATGAATTGGGGATGGATTGAATGGAAATCTGGTGTTTTCCTATTTAACTGATTTGGCATAAAATGTATTATTGTTGTTAGAATAACACTTGTTTGTAGCAATTTTTATGTTTCTATTGTCTAATATTTTGAAAGGATTGAAAATTTTTACTTAAAATAATTTACTTCTTTGTGTACGCATCTCTTTAGTATTTATATTGCTTTTACTTTTTATGAAGGTAGGTGTAAACAGTTTAAATGTAACGGTCATATTTCATATCACATATATATTATGTCCAACATACAAAACATAACATATCTACATATGTGTATGATTTTGTACAAATTAATCAAATATCCTTCGTGGCGCAGCTACATAAACGTCCGACTGTAATCGGGACGGTTGTGGATTCGATTATTACTCAAGGAATTAAATACTAAATATTTCCATTTTCTTGCTCTTATTAAGAAGCAAAGTAAGTCAACACGCAATGCCTGGAGAATTCTGCAGAAAAAAGTATGAAAGGCAAAATGTAGAAAGTGTCTTAACACTAGGTCCCCAGGTTCCATCTGCTTTACTTGCTATGTGCGGGTTACAATGTGAAGTTAAAAAAAATAATATGCTTAAAAATGTTATTGTTCTTTGTAACAGTCTTCAACACCGTAATTCATTTTATCAAATGGATAAAACAAAAACACCTATCTTCAATATAAAAATAGCAGTAACACTAACCACAATCACCAAAAACAATTGAAACACTATTTTTACTTCGCCACTACCTATTGTTTTAAGAATTTCT